>JAKSZP010011906.1:0-216933 GCA_022478985.1 Massospora cicadina
CGCTGCGAATCATAGAAGAGGTCAAACGGGATTTTATGGGGTGTTTTGGTACACAATAATAGGTTCCCTATATGAGTCATGAGAGAGCAAATATGGTTCAGAGGTATACATAGTGTTTTCGTTATAAAACGCATTTTTAGACGCAATGATTCTAATTCCATAACAGTAATGGAATGCCCGACGTTATCCAAGGGCAACACCCCCAGGGCCATCTGAGTTAATTCCACTGGCATCGTCTGGACGTGCTGTCAAAGTAAAACCCATTTATTAAAATTGAAATTGGTAATTTTGGCGTAAAGTCGGGGAATTATGACTTTTGGACCTCAAAGGCGTCCATATCCACCATGTACAAGCATGAAGGGTTGGTACTTTCCAGTTGAAGGCAACCATAATATCGCCAAGTTGCTCCAACCTTTGGGAAAAAGAGATAAAAGTGGTGCAGCTGACCACAGTTGAAGTCCACAGCCAGCGCCCACCGTTTACACCTCAGAAAAGTTCCACACGGAAAAGGTTCATGCACATAAATTTAGAAGGTTGCTTGATTAATGTAAGGAGAGTGTCTATAGCTCTCCTGTTCCCATCGTGGAAGTGCTAGGTGCACAGGGCCCACGCTAGGGAACTAGCCATAAACACAAAAGTTATAAGAGCCCAGCAGAGGGTGCTGGAGCAATAATATCTTAAGTATAGAAGTGTGATCTCAATAACCAAAAACCATCTAAAAACGACTTGGTGCAGAGGGTTAGAAGGGGTAGGCGCATCAGGTTGGAGGGAACCTGGGTGACCCAACGGTGCATGAGGGGATAACCCAATCATAACCAGAATGGAATGGTTTACATAGCGCGAGACCTCCTTGAAGAGGTCCACACACAGGATTGTTCGAGGTAGCATAAACAAAAATGGGAAAACAGAAAAGGTTTTATTGTGAGAAGTCGACCAACAAGGAATGTTGGTCACAAAAATCAAATATAAACATTGTTGGGGTAATTTGGGGTCTACTAAAGTGTTCCCAAGCACCAATTCACTAATAGGCAGACACTTCCATCCAAATTGGTAGAATACACTGACACTGACTTCACTCAAGTAATCAATTGAAGTTGTATCCAACCCAAATGCAACATTTCATAGATGGAACGGGTTTTAAAACCCCGTTCCTCAACTAACTGAATCAAACCATCAGCGTTGATAGAGTAAAACGTCTGTTTTAACGCCTGGGCTGACGCAAGGGGCTGGGCATTAGGCACCTCACTAGTACCAACCTGAGCATATTTGGCTTGTACTCAGCGTTGGTCTACTGTGTGCCTGAGGTCAGGGAGGGCCTGAAGCTTCACCTTCTGGGCCTCCTGTCACCCAACCTTATTCTTGAGGTTGGTCCCCACTATCATGTCTTTTAACAATGACATTAATCCTCTTTTTTACCTACTCTACTACTACCAGTTTAGACCCATAGTGATGATAACAAAAAATGAAACATCCTAGGGTATACACTTGCAAGGTTCAACTGGCTTGGAGTATTAATTTAAGAGAAAATAAAAAGGAGCCCCCCTGAACGGTGTGCTTTTATTGAATTCTTATCAATAAGAAATAGTTGGGGGTAGAACAGATAAATATAATTTGGTAGAAAGTTTTTATTAAGTTTTCTCGTGTCTCACATGACAGTGAGATTTTAAGTGAGCTTGCCAACTAAAGTGGTCACTTGTGTCCGTCCTTAAGCCATAAAGGCTTGAAACTCCAACATAACCAGGAAATTATAGGGTTGGGATATTTTTAGATAGTGCATTCTAAAGATTATCAAAATATGGCTGCCTTAGCTTCAGCAGCCAAAGTAACAGTCACAACTTATTGAGTTGCGCTTCATCAGATTTAAGTGAGTGGGAGGGAAAATTACTTGTCATTATATGCGTTTTGTTTTTAATAGCTGGTCGTATTAGCCACAAAGAGTTCCTCTTTTATTGAGGGAAATAGGTGTGATTCTTAAGTGGCTTCAAATTTTGGAAAAGCAAAAATTATATTTTTAGTATATATTAAATTTTATTTATTTGAGGTATGCCGACCAGGGGGTAGACATTACCAAAAGCTCAAAGAGAAAATAAAATAAAACAACACTGAACAAAATGGATCAAACTTCCTAAAACAAGCGTGCAAAAGTTGGGACCATCTAGTACTAAAAAAAAAAAAAAAAAAAAAAACAAGCGTGCAAAACACAAAATGTGAACACAAAAAACCTGGTGGGACAGCAGAGAACCGCTTATACCACCATGGTTGAAAAGGAGGTGAGATTGAGGTGCTCATCCTCAGCATCATCTTCACCACAATGCAGGGAATAGGATACAGCGGAGAGCAAGGGCATCAGGGCATTGGTGAGATGCAGGTCAAAATCTTTGGTGATTAATGTGTCAGAAAAAAGCTGGCTAAAAAATAGAGATGATATAATTGACCAAAGATGTTCTAGATTAAATGTGGGCATCAGGGAGCTATATTATTGTGGAAATATTGCCTTTGATATTCCGTACTATCACTTTCACGTTCTGGATAGCATCATTAATGAATTTGTGAGCTTAGGTTACTGCATTATTATGGGGCGTATTGAGGGTGGGAAATAATGGGAGAACGGATCTCCTGTGAACGTTGCCACTACTTGGCAACAGCTTTGCGGAGGGGATAGCAATCTGGATTGGCTGTTTCTTTAACAGCCAACTGTTGGTCACCACAGAACATTTCTGCATTTTGCTGGGGGCGAATAAAAAAAGGGGTAGCTTAGCATCATGGTCAGCATATATGAATCACTTTATTTAGAGTTTGGTTTCTTCAATAATTTCCCACGTTATCATTTTTAGCCAATATATTCTAAGGGTCCTGGTTGAACTGAATTGGGGAATCGGCATATAACTGAGGTTTGGCAAATTTGTGTGGGGGTTATGGGAGCTTTGGAGTCCAAGCTGGTGCTTAATTGGAGGGAGCATTTATGGCACAGAGGCGAGGAGGAAGCTGATTGGTGGCTGTTGGAACAGCTGAAGCTTTAAGCTTTGGTGGAGGGGGAGATAGAATAGTACCCCATACCAAAACAGGCGTTGGTGGGTAAAAGATTGGAGGCAGATGGACGAAAAATCAGAGCTTGTGGAAGCAGCTAGGTAGGAACGTTTAAGTTTTGAGTGGTCCAACTCAAAATAAAACAGACAGATCATCTTCCTGCCCTCATTACAAGCCAAAAATGGATGGTTGGGGGCAGAAGAAATGACAGCATGAGGGGGATTTGACAAGTCCGTTTTTTAAATTAAGGGCTAATTATGGTAAAAGCCCTAAGGCCCAGCGAGGCGTGTGACCCCATTTGGGACCACAAATTATAAGATAGGGTTGGATCTGTAGGCTGCCAAACCGCCATCAGCTCTTGATGGAGCACCATGGGGGAAGGTGGGTGGGCAAACCTGCGAACTGAACCACCAAAGTGGTATCAGCTGGGAGCCAGCTCTGAATTTGGGGGGAGAAATATCTTTATAAACTAGGGGCACAGTTGCTGCAGTGGCAGCGTCAGCTTTAAAGGTGAATCTGAGATCAAAATATATTTTATCTGGGAAAAAATTAAAAAAACTGGCAGGTTGCATCACCAAGTGAGCCAATTTAGTAATGGCTTTATTATGGTAAGGGAAAGCTTCCCATATTCTACCCTAAGGCAAATATGCATGCTGCTCTGGAAGAGCACCAGAGGGAATGAGGCACCGCCTGGCCTGAGCAAGGTGGGTGTCAATATCCTTTGTAAGAACAAATTTTCCCTTGGTGGTAGGACTGGACAAACCAGTATGAGCATATATATCCGTCAGATGAAAAATGGTGGGGTGAGTTTTGCAGCTGCCCACACTGGAGCAGCCTGTAGGGAATCTGAGGATATTGAAGAAAAAAAGAAGTGAAAGTTCCAAGTGTACTTTACTTTTCTTGTATAAATGCTCAGGAAGTTATGTCAAATGGAAAGAATAAAATTTTAATATAGTACTTAATAACTAAATTAAAAAATAAGAAATATGCAGCAAAATGTTTATTGTAAAATAAGGAAAAACAACAATAAACTACCCTACCATAAGCAGGGTGTTGGGTTTATTTGTGTTAAAGAGATTGGGGTTTGAGAAGCAAATTTTTATAATAGGAAATAGTTGCTAATTCTGAATATCTAATTAACAGTTCAATAAAAGCTTTCCACTTTAGTTATCTTAGTAATCATTTCCTCAATTAATTGGCCTTTAGCAACAATAAAAGCCAATGTTACTGCAATATCATTGGGTCGTTTTGGTTAATTTTAAATGTACAAATTATTTTTACAATTTCATTCTCTGGTTCCAAGTTAAATATTATGTCCACTTTTTCTTTCTGACAACTTACCTAATAAGATTATTAAATAGATTTTCCCCAAGTTGCTTCAGGTTTCAAATTTTCTTCAAGGTGACTCTTGATTGAGCCACCTGTTAGAAATGGAAAACGGAGCTCTGGTGCTGATTTTACTAAAACTGAAGTTTGCAAAGCATTGTCTTTTTTTCTATGTAAAACTCTGCATATTCTGAGACTATGATAGGTTAGCTGGATCATATGTTGGTAGAAGGAAAAATGCAAGCATAGAGCGGTGCAACAGCTGACAATCTCTCATCCAGGGTATGCCCTAGGTCAGAAATATGCTTAAGAGGTAAAACTTCAAGGTTTGAGATTTTCTGACCTGAAAAGCTGTATGAAACTGTCAATTAATGGCTGGCGCCTTGGGCTTAAAAAGTTTGGATGGAGTTCCCAATTATAAAAAAATGGTTTTTAAAAAGAAACCTAAGGATTAGTAAAATGATTTTTTTCTGATAGCCTCAGAATGGCGAGAGTACCATAAAACACTTGGCTATATATTGAGGATATATGGCAGAGCTACCTTCCTAATTAAAACTTAGGATTTAATTTTTAAGCGTTTTTTATTCTTGGATTTTCCCTTCTAGATTATTTTGTTCTAATAGATCAACAGAAAGCGTAAAAAACTGTTATCAATTAAATTAGATATAAATTATTTAAATATGAATATTTATGACCAGAATTAGGAAGGAATTTCTAGAAGATATTGTGAAAATTAGGTGGATACAAGTTAGAGAGAGATCACTGAGTACTCCAATACCACCCATTAGGATACTGAGGAGGGTACCACTTACTCTTAGATCTAAAAAAATTGGTAACAGGGAATGTGGATTTGTCACTTCAAGTAGAATTTTCACTCAAATGGTTAAAGGAAATATGAGCACTTTGTTTCACAGATCTAGTATTGGTTCAAATCAAATTGACCCTTCTATCAGCCTGTTTTATTATCTAAAAAATCTGGCACTTAAAATGGAGGTGTACTTATAGTACTATAAGGCGACCATAGTGACACTTGATGATGTCTTATAGAAAGTTATGCAACCAACAAATATCTGGTTGGTTTATCCAACCTTTAATCAAGCATACACATTAAATTCTTGCCAAACAAAATCTGTAACTTTTTTGAAATTTACCATGTTTAAAAGGGAAATATTTCTAATCTAGTATGCTGGAAAATTAGATTAAAGTTTCATTAAGATATGAAAGGCCAATTTAGTAACTGCTGAACTTCTCAACAACATACATTAAAGATTGAGCAACCTAGAGAAACAATTTGATCTAGGAGTCCCAAAGTTGATCACAAAAGTCCTTGTATAAAACAAAAAACCTACAAATTGGTATAAAAGGTCAACCAAAGCTTCCAGAAGCTGAAAGCATATCTGTAGTATTTGTCATCTCATTCAGAAAATCTGATTGAGCAACACTTTGGCCCAAAGAAATCACCTGGACTTAAAATTGGAGCATGCCTGATTAAACAAATATGTAAAAACTGAGTTGGGTTTTTTTTTCATAAAATATTAATGATCTTGTTGCTTTGCCTCCAGTCCTAAATAGGGACAAAAATTTCTTTTATTAGAGATAGAGGTTTAAATTATGGGCAGTGTGGCGGGTTTTCAAGCAAAAAACGCTGAAACTACTTGGGGAAAATTTGGGACCTATAACTCAATCACCAAAAGAAAATTTTAAGTAAAACGTTAGACCAAAGATATTAGACTCATAATGATAAACATGTCTTATTTTAAAAGGAACGTGCCAAGCTCAGAAAAGAAGTTGCAACCCTCAAGGAGAAAAGTTGCCAGTGCGAAGCTAACTTGCAATGTGAAAGCAGAAACTAGTCATTCAGGAAGAACACAGCTCATGAAACTATTTTAATCCTACTCTATGAGCCATAATCAGGTAAATTGGAGCAAGATCACAAAAATGAATATTTGGTGATTGATACAATTGCAGAAACTGGCACTTTTATTTATTCTTTGCCTAAACTTCTGACATCAATCCTGACTGCAAATACCAGTTGGACACAAAGCCAAATTTTTATAGAAGAATCACTAATAAGCTAAAGTACTGGAAGAAGCGTGGCATCATCTACTCCCAAATAAGGCTATTGAAACCAGCGCTTAGGCGTCAATTTCCACATAACTAGGTTTGCGTAAACAACAATACAAGACATTGTTTGAAGACAGTAATTTGGGTCAAAAATAAACACTAAAAACCTTATCATCAGAATTAGAGTTTTTATTAATTCAAAGAGAGGAATATCCCATAGTATCTGGTACTGCCAGTCATTCCTATGCTCTCATTAATTTATTAGTAGATCCAACAATATTTATTAGGGCAAAAAGATCCCCTTCCAAATTGTAAGCTCACTAAGATAACCTTTCTCTACCAGAGTTCTCATTGATTATTTTGTGGTTATTAAGCAGCCATTAAAATTGTTATTATACCGTCAGAATCTTCCAATTACATTGAGGAGGCTACTAAATATGATTGGAAGGTATTTTCACACAAGATCAATACACTAACGTAACCTAATTCCACCAATAGTACCTGAATCACAAGCAGCTAGCACTCATAATCATAATGAACTTTATTGCCAATATTTATAGACATGCAGGGTAAAAGCATATGGATGCTGATATGAATTTGAGGTGATTGTTAACTTTTTGGCAGATATGGCCTATTTCTGCTGAACAAATTGCGCAGGGTTTAGCCCACTGAGCAACGGCCAAATGATATGGAGATCGTTGGACCTCAATTAAATGTAATACTCTTATATATAAAAATATGAGGCAATCGCCCCAATGTCGCTAATAATTATTTTTTATATGATTTAACAGCATACCTTCTCTGTGTATGTTCCCTACTTCTTCCTAATCACTTCTTTTATTTAACTAAAAAACCCCCACCTTTCTCTTTCTCGCTCAACCTTTAACCCTCAGTATTCCTTGACGGATTTGACGCCTTTTTCTTAGTAATTCTCAATTCACTATCAATGTAGAATTCGTTCAACCCTCGAGGCTTCAATAAAATTTCCTCAAATACTGAACCCTGATTGATTTGATTAATTCACCTCACATTGCTCTAACCTATTACTCTCCCTTGGACCTCGCTTCACATCTAATTAACAATTCACTGGATCACTAGCTTATCACCCAGTCATATTGAAATCTTGACATTACCCCCCCTTGACTGGTTGATAAGCGCCTATTACTTATAGGGCTGAAGGAACTTCGCGTATACTCAGTTGATTATCTGACCACCCACAGGTTCCTTAATGGTGTAGGCATCAGCCCTGGTCTTCTCGATGATCTCAAATGGTCCACTCCATATGTTAGCAAGCTTGATCCTTCTTCTGAACTCATGTTGGTCATGAAACAAGACCAATTCTCCTAACCCTGAACTGCGGAAGACTGCTGTGTCTACATTTATCAGCTGCATGATCCTGAATCTTCTTGGCAAGAGTAGTGGAATATGCCTCAGTTTGGAGCTTAATTAGCATATTTATTAAGGTTGCCAAATAGTGGTGGGGCTCGACTCTGCTGGTATCCTCTACACAGGAGTAAAGCAATGCAGGTAGCACTGGATGTTGTCCATAGAGCAATTGGAATGGACTCTTATCAGTTGTGGAGTGTTAGCTGATATTGTATGCAAAGACAGTGGTGGATAAAAGGGTGCTCCAATCTAATGACCGCTCATTTATGAGCTTGCATAGAATAATTACTAAGGTCCCATTGACCCATTCCACCATACCGTTAGATTCAGGGTGGTAGGGGGTAGTTAAAACCCCGCAGATTGCCATGAGCTCGTTCAACTTGGCCAATATGGATGTAAAATTGAATCCGTTGTCCATTAGGATAAATTGTGGACAACCATGGCGCTGTATAACACACTCCAGGATGAACTTGGAAGTAGTGACAGCCCCCAAATCCTTGATAGCCCTCGCTTCTACCCATCTTGTCAAATGGTCAATGGCAACTATTATATATTTGGAGCAGTTTGCGCCAGTTGGCAGAGGCCCCACCACATCTAATGAAACTGTATGCCATGAGAACTTTGGCTTAACTAGCTGGTAGGTGGTCTTCCAGTGGTATGATTTCTCCACTTGGCACTGATGGTAACAACCAACCGTCTCAAGCACATCATAATGCATACTCTCCCAATAGTAGTGGGGTCGCAAGAACTCCATTGTCTTTTTCAACCCTCCATGGCCTACCTCCCTATGGGCATCCATAATGATCGCAGGCCTGGCAGAGGGTTTTGGAAAACTCAGCGTTGATTCCCCCATCCTCTTATATAGTTCCCCATTGCGAAAGAATGTATCCTGTCAAATCTTATTTAACGCCTTGATCACAGACAGTGGCTCATCATGATATTTGCCCACAATCATTTTTTTGTACATTATATCTGCCACATCGGCTGTAATGGTGACCATGGGTAATCAAGAAAGACAGTCCACGTTCTGATGCTTCGCCCCTGGCCAATGCATGATCTCAAAATCATATGTTTGGAGCTTTAAAGCCCATCGCGCAAGTCGCCCTTCAGGTTCTCACAGATTCTGTAGCCAGCACAAGGAGGCATGATCCATTACCACTTTGAATTTCACCCCATGGAGGTAGACCCAGAATATTCATATGCATAGATTACCGTTAAACACTCCCTCTTGGTCACAGTGTAATTCCATTCAGGGCCAGTTAAACTGTGGCTGCAATATGCAACGGGGTGCTCCACACCGTCATTGTCTTTTTTTGATAATACAGCCCCTACAGCAGAAAGCGAAGCATCCATTTGCACAATAAACTCTTTTTTCAAAATTGGGGTATTGTAAAACAGGCGCGCTAGCCGACGCAGTTTGTAATACATCAAAAGCGGTTTGAAATTGATCCGTCCAGTTAAAGGCAGCGTTTTCTTAAGTAGCTCAAAGACTGGAGCCCTGATACAGCTGAATTTGGGAATGAACCGCCGGTAGTAACTGACCATCCCCAAGAACACCTGGATATCTCACTTATTGATTGGATGAGTCATCTTGTGGATGGATTCCACCTTGGCCAGCTAAGTACTAAGCCCTTTGGAGTCTACCACAAAGCTGAGGTATTCAAATTGTTCCTTAAAAAGTGGAACTTTCGGGGCTTAATCTTGATATTAGCCTCAGCTAGGTGGCGGAATACTTGCTCCAGGTGTTCAAGATGCTCCGTGAACGTCTGTTAAAATACGTTGATATTGTCAAGTTAGACAAGAACGCAAGATATCTTTAGTTCACCCAAAATAGTGTCCATAGCCCTCTGGAACGTAGCAGGGGAATTGCACAAACCCTGAGGCATACGTGTAGGCTGGAACAGTCCCTTTGTGGTAATTATAGCGCACTTTTCTTGTTCTGCCGCTGGCAACTCGATCTTCCAGTAACCTGATATCAAGTCCATAGCAGAGAAATACTTGACCCCACCTAACGGATCTAAAGCGTCATTGATCCGTGGAATTGGGTATGAATCTTTTTTTATAAATGCTGTTAAGTTTCTGATAATTGATTACTACTCGATTGGAGCCATCTTTCTTTTTGACAATAAGCACTGGAGACGCCCAGGGACTCTTTGATGGCTCCAACATTTCTTGTTCCACCAATATATCTATTTTTGCAGATACAGCTTCTTCTGCTGCCTTAGAGCGTCAGATAGGTCATGACCTGATAAGGGTGGTCTCCCATGTCCACCCAATGTACGACCTCACGAGCACAACCCAAGTTGTGATCATTAGTTGCAAAAATGCTGCGATATTTCCAAACAGATCCATCACCCTATCCTTCTGATCCTCTGATAGACCAATTAGCGCCTCCTGTGGAACCACCGTCATTACACTGGGGAGGGTTTTTTGAAGCAAGCCAAGATCTTCCCAGGAACCAAAGTCATGTATCTGGTGGACCTCCTCAATAGGAGCCAGGTGTAGGTAAGCCGCCACTTGGTGACTCTGAACCTTCATCACCTCCTTTTTTAAATTAGCTACCAACACCTTCACTTCTTCCTTCCCTGGTAACAGTAACCCAGGCTCCACATGAGGTTTGAGCCGCGTTTGTTGATAAGGCCCCACAACCTCTCCATACAGACCTCCCAGTATATCAATTTCGAGCTCTGTCCCAATTATGACCTGATACCCTGAAGGGTTCGTCCAAGCATTCGCAGCTCTCAGCGGAATCCCTTTGTACTCATAAATCTGGTTTGGAAGCATTCAGGTCTTTCACTTCATCTGCTGATATTTTACAGGAATCACACCATCGCTGTAGGCAAGATTAATTTGCCTGGAGCAGATTGGGTCCTCTGGGACTCCGATGGAAGTAAATTAGATAGGGATCTGTTGTCCCAGGATACTGATGGTTTCATCCGCCATATTCACCACAGCCCCAAAGTGCCACATAAACGCAGCCCAGATCAACATGTCATAGTGGTCATTAGGCAACACCACAGCTGGAGCAGATACGCCAGCTGACCTGAACCTCAAAGGTAATGAGCTCTATGCACCTTCTGACACAGCGCTCTGTGCCCCCGCAGTTCCATACACTACTCGGTGGTCCACATCTGGCTTCAGCGGAAGCTTAGCCGCAAGCTTGGTGAATATTATATTAACAGGAGCGCCTTAACAATGATCTCCTGAATTTCGGTATTCTGTACGAATATGTCACAGTAGGTGCATTCTGAATAAGAAGAACCCTGGGTGTTTAATACATAAACATTCAAGGGCGTTTGATTACCCAAAAAAGTATACACACCAGCCCCAAAATGAGGATACTCTTGAGCAATCTTTTCTACAGGAACCGCCACATCCACCCCCTCCAAAGCAGCGACATATGTGGAGGGTTCACCGCCGATTGTACCATTCCACTCAAGAATTTGCCAGGCGTATGGCTTATACATGTCTTGGCGAAACCCCATGTCCGCATTATTGGGGTCTCTACCTTGGCTTGAGTCCAGAAGGTGGTAAGGGATCTAATTGTATAGTAAATCCTCAGAGTGTGGCCCGGAGGTGACACAGGGTGATTCATGACGTACATCAGGGACAATAACAATTGAATTAGCAGAAGCAGAGCATCCCGTCTCTACTCCGCTCGCCCTTTTCCCTGTTCATATGGCCTGATGGATACTGCGTGGACTCTGGGTTTGGCCCAACAATTAACCGCATAATGACCCATTTGGACACATGAGAAACAACCGTTTGGGACCGGCACTCATCTCAGAATCACCCCAGAAGGTCTAGGTCTAATATTGAACCACGGTTTATTATGATCCCAAGGATAAATGGTTTGATCATAATAGGGACGTAGACGACCCGCCAAGGAATTAAATGATTGAGGGGTGACCCACTAATTACCCCCATATTGGTGGGATCCTATGTTTAGCGGAATATCCATGGAAGATACAGGATCCTTTCATTTCACATTGGGAGCATTAAAGGTGGCGGATAAACAGCGTAAATGACGGATGATTTTGAGTAACTCTGCATCCTCCTGAAGAGTGTACACCAAAGCATTATGCAATTCGTGGTAGAGCTTGATAGCTGCCGTCATTGCTATGCCCACCTCCTCATTAGATAAGACATTGGCATCCAACAACACATGAGCCTCATTAGTAACTGCTCCACAAACTGTATTAAAGACTCATTTTTTTGAAAAGATATTGTTAAAAAGTCCATCTTGCGCTAAGCCATTTTTGCTTTGCCCCCAAACAGGAAAATTACAGTCTCCTTCACCTCTTGAAAAGCTACAGTAATGTCTTTAAGATAACAAGTAACTTGATCAGCACTTGAAACATCCAACGCAGATAACAACAGTTTAGCTTTTCGTTGATCAGAAGCCCCCTCTATGGTAAACTCAAACCGCTTGAAAAACCCATGTATGTTACCATCGCGGTTAAATGGAGGCAGCCTGTCACTGCAGATTTACTTTTCCTTAACAACCTTATCTAATTTACACTCCGCACAGTCTAGCCACTCCATTGTGCTTCTCAAGAGGTGGGCAAGTTGGTTGGTATGACCACCCACCAGAAGCAGTTGGAGGAAGGCATGATTGAGCTGCTCAGTAATATTCTTATTCTCCTGAAAAAGCACTCTTTGTGCATGAATTAAGGTATCCAGTAAGCTTCAGTTCCCCATAGTGAGTTACTTCAACCACTGGGGTAGTACCCCATCAAAGAGAGCTGGTTGCGCCATAGGTACCATTAATGAATTTGTAATTAGTTGATCAATGGGCCCCCTGTAGCGAGCACCACTGTTAACTTTTTTGGTGTATATGGCCTATTTCCGCTGAACGAATTGCGCAGGGTTTAGCCCACTGAGCAACGGCCAAATGATATGGAGATCGTTGGACCTCAATTAAATGTAATACTCTTATATATAAAAATATGAGGCAATCGCCCCAATGTCGCTAATAATTATTTTTATATGATTTAACCGCATACCTTCTCTGCGTATGTTCCCTACTTCTTCCTAATCACTTCTTTTTTAGATAACTAAAAAACCCCACCTTTCTCTTTCTCGCTCAACCTTTAACCCTCAGTATTCCTTGACGGATTTGACGCCTTTTTCTTAGTAATTCTCAATTCACTATCAATGTAGAATTCGTTCAACCCTCGAGGCTTCAATGAAATTTCCTCAAATACTGAACCCTAATTGATTCAAATGATTCACCTCGCATTGCTCTAACCTATTACTCGCCCTCGGAGCTCACTTTGCATCTAATTAACAATTCACCAGAACACTAGCTTATCGCCCAGTCACATTGAAATCTCAACAGTGATTAACAGATTGAAGTCACTGCACCGGTGGTCAATAATATAAGGGAATGAGAATTGCGTCAGTGGGGATTTAAGCTTCCAAACTCAGTGCAATGATAAGGTATCATCTCCATATAAATATTTAGGCAGAGTGCCCTAACAGTTACTAAAAGGGAATTGAATCCTGTATCACCATTATTAGCTAAGTAAAATTAAATATAATCTTAAACTAATGGTTGGTCAAACCATTTACAACAAAGTCCAAAAAATCAAACCTAAAAATATATAAATTTTGATAAAGATGAAAATGTTCACTTTTTCTTCAGACTATTCAAAATATTAGTGTAAGGGGCGTCAGACCATTTAAAGGTGTCTAAATTAATCAATACAATTGAAGACCACAGCTGTCACCTTGTCATTCCTTATTTGGATGATGGATGGTCATATATAGATGCCAAGAATGCTTTGATACAAGTGTTTGGAGAACCCAAAAGGCTGGTGGCCCCAAAAACTAAACTTCTTAACTTATATTCTAAGCAGAATAAGGCTATAGATGACTTTGCCAACAAGTTTTTTTACTAAGTGCAAGTCTTAATAAGGTCTGACGCTTAACTAGTTTGACGCAAAGATTGCAATGGAGCATATGGTCAAGCCTTATTGTGATTTACACCACATCACGATTATTGTATAATTATAACATGAGAGTCTAAAAGATTACTAATAATTTGAGACAATGTTCCAGAAGTTTTAAAGCCCCTAAGAGGTGCAATAATCAGCAAAAATTATGATCTTTGAGATCAAAGAATCACATTACATTCACCCAATGCAAACTCCCAATATACATATTAAAAAGTGGAACAAAACCGCAATAGGGCTCACTTGCATGCCACAATTATGGTTAAAAAAGGCAATTTATTAGCCAATGTTACATATGGACAGCTAAGAAGCCTTGGTTAAATGTTATCATAGGGGTCATTAATGATGATAGCAAGAAAAGAGCAGGTAAAGTAGAAGTGAAGTGCTATATCCTCACAAATGTCCATCAAATTATTCCCTCTGACCCTGACATGCTTTTTTTAGTACTAGTGGTGCCCAACCCAAAAGGGGGAGCCCTCGCACCTTTATTCACAAATGGGCCAAAAAAAGGATTATCATATATTAAAAAATTCCTAATACAGCACCTAGGTTATCAGCCTAGGAAGCCATATCAGATGGTGAGGAGGCTTTGAGAAACTTTTGTCCAGCGCCCGCTTTAGCTGGCGGACCATGGCGGATGGCATTGGGGTGGGAGCATCAGTGACATGGGGCATAAGAAGGTATAGTTGGGGGTTTTCTTCGCTAATGAGGCTGACTTTGTCCATCGCCTCAATGTATTGAGCAAGTTGATGCTCAGCAAAAATGATGATAGCTGGCACACAAGTAAATGACTTGATGCGCCGGCGGGTTTCAGGATAATTGGGGTCAAAAAGAGAAGTTTTTTCTGCATTGATGCAAGCGTGGCTCGCACCAAAAGCAAGCTCCTCAATTTCATACTTTGCATCTTCCTCAAAAATTTTGAGGAAAATTGGGGATAGAAATACCCTCGACAAGGGGCTACCCTGACATGCTTTTTTAAGTCAATGATGTAGCCAAAAATAACCTCCATCTTATTATGGCTAATGATATTCTAATGGTTACTACTAAAGCTAAAAGAAAAGAATTTAAGCTGGTAGAATTTGCCAAAGAGGCCTGCGTAGAAGTGTATAAACCCTTCTTTAAGAAGATTATTATATATCTTAGACTTTCACACTAGATGTTCTACCAACTTGACCTCTCTCCATGAATTACAAAAAGCTATGCGTTAAGAAACTTATTATGACTGGACAATAATCCATATATTTGGTGGATCATATCTTATTAGCTGAGGTGCGCCTCAAAATTTAGGTGGTAGATTATGTCAGCTGGAAGTAAATTAATCAAAGCGACAATAGTTTGGCAGCTAATGGAATTCTACAGAATCAATGATGGGATGAAACCACTAAAATTGTAGTGAATAGAGAGTTACTAAGATGACAAATCGAAATTGACATTTTGATTGAAGATTAAGAACTGAACAAGAGAACGGAAGGAAGAGGTTTTTGAAGTGGAACAAGGAAGTAATTTACGGGGTTTCTGCTGTTTTAATATATAATAAAGCAGTATCCGTTGGAGCAATAGCTTCACTTTATATATCGTTCTTTTTTACCAAGGATCAGCAATCTTCATATCATCTGTATGTTACTCAATTGTGTTAAACTGGTGCAACCAGCTTAGCAGATAAAATAAAAATTTCAAAAAGTTAACAGTGGTACTTACTACAGGGTCCACTGGGTTACTGTAGTACAACGGCAACTAAGGCATCATGATGAGCCCCCACTACTTATGTCAGAATCTAATAGGGTTCTATGATCAATACTCTGGTGAGCTGATAGAGACATCTAATGAGGAACCAGCACTATTTACAGTGACGGAACCAGGAGATGAGGAGTAAAAGAATGGACTTGCAGTTAGCAGCTTGCCCCACATTAGAGAAAACCAGCAGGGCAGATCCACTAACGTAACCCTTCAGCAACTGTAGGGTATCATGGAAAGACTCTTGCGGGGTTACCGCCTCTACAAAGAAGATGTTGGTGAACATTCCCTGAGTCTGTTTTATAATCAATGAGACCAAGAAGCCCATTATCAATTGTATATGTTTTACCTTGATACTACCACAATGGGGTTGTTCGCTGGCTCAGCTCTCATAGAGTTGAGGAATACCTGGTCATATACATTCATCCTTCAAATTACAAATTACTACGTGTGTTGACCTGACATAACATTAAGATCAGTGTATCATGTGTTTTGTCCAAGTGCAACAGAATGACGCTCGCCTCTTTCTTAAACGCCTCAACCACTCTTTCTCAGAAATACAGAGGCGCTAGTGCACATAAACAGTCGTGTCATGGATGTCCACAACCACTTGGACTAATTAGATCCATTCATGAATCATGAGTTACCCCAAGTAATAGGATAATTGTTAAATTGGCATAGGCTTTTGGGTGAATGGGTACAGGATGTCATGGTGCTGGGTAATAACACCTAGCGCTATATGGTAAAAGTTTCTGAATGGGTGGAAGGAATTGACATGGCAGTGGCTCAGACAAAATACTGGTTTACCAAGTTATAGCGGTGGGTGATTGATCACGCCAATGCAGTGGCGATCAAACTTAGCCAACTTTACACTAAGTGGAGTAATAAGTGGTCTGCTGACCATTTGACCAGCTCATTATTGGCAACCTCAGAATATATGCGATTGCTAGGTCGGATCAATCAGCTGGAGAGTTCCAGGCAGGTGGCTCAAGTCCATGCCATCACTCTTTCATTTGTTGAGGCAGTGGAGTACGCCAATATGCAAGTGCACTTGATTACCCTTTGATGGTCTAATGAGGAGCTGGTGAAGGAATGAGCTGTTTTAATCAATTAAAAGGATGAAGATAACTGACAAGCTCATGACACTGGACAGCTGAACTAGAGAATGTAGGGCACATTGGATGAGTCCTTGTATGGCTTCAGGGAATAAAGTAAAATAGACACAGCGCTAGAATTCCACCACAAATTACAGAAAGAAGTCGAGGAGCTCAGGCAAGGGGTGAGATATGGACGGTGTTGCTGCTATTTGGTCAAAATGGAGCAGATAATAGATGAACTTTTCGCTGCACAGACTGTCAAAGGAGGTAAGGGCGTTGCCAGCAGCGATTCTGGTGAGAGTACTACTGTCTGGCAAGTGAGTACCCCCAGTTGTTGTGGCAGTTCCTCCCAGAGATCCACCCTCTTCCCAGTCAACTACAGCGGATTTGAATCCGCCCTTGCAACCCTATTCTTGTCCACAAGGGGATGTTCCCCTTGGCTAATCTGAACCTAGCTTTTTCTGTACCCCAAGCCCAAAGCACGGAGCTGAATGGAAGTGTACAGATTGAGAAGAAGCCGCCATCAGTTGAGATAAGAACATGCATAGATATTTCAAACTTTTGAATTTGCCATTTAAGGAGCATTGGACTGGCGTAAAGCTAAACTGTTGATATCTGCTCTGAATGTTAAGATTGATTATCAGTTCATATGTTACCTTAAGAGTAGTATTGTGACATATCAATAGATGAAGGAGACCGTCCTCCGCCTTTTTTGGGGTGTAGCAATATGGCGTAGCGCAAGGCCAAATTTCTGATAATAAAGTTTCAGAAGAACAAGTCCATGGTGGAGTTTGCAGAGTGGTTCACGGCTGAGGCTCACGTGTTAGTGGGAGCTGATATCTTACCCAACAAGGACATGGGCATAGCTATGACGGCGACTGTTAAGCCATATTGCAAGATTTATAACGCTATAGCCCACATTCTTCAAGAAAACGCGAAGCTTTTACAAATTGTTAACTCTTTACGCCATCTCTCAGTCACAATTATTACTCCCAACGTGGAATGAAAGCCCCTGCAACTGCTTCCATATCCCCATTGGGAAAAGGACCACAACGCCCTGGTTATATTACGTTTGGTGATACTTGCCCATTTAGTATGTCGGCGGGTCCTTTCTGTCCCCCTTATGCAAAACCAGCTCATCCCCAGCCAAATTACAATTCCTCATTTTAACTTCCAACCTGAACTTTTGGGTGTAATACAGAGATGAGAGCCGTTTATGAATGCTTGTTCTTTGTGTGGCCAAAGAGGCCACTATGTAGCTAACTGCTCTAGAAAACTGCATGTTCATGCAGTACCTCCCATCCTGATTGAACAGGGAAAAGTTTGAACGGATTAGAGATAGGGCGCTTTACCTCCTTTAATCCAAATCTATTTGGCCCTAATGATTTCTCACGAGTTGCTTTGCATTGTCCCCAGCTCTACCAGATGACTTATTATATTAACAAAAAACTCCCCACAATATATCAGCCTCAACCCAAGAGAGCTACCATAATTCTACAGACTCAGAGTTTCTCTGAGATGTGCAAAAGATGTATGGCTGGCAAATCCTTGAGCGAAATGGAGCAAGCAAAGTCAGACCCTCAATAGACGTCACTGCCCTAGTGGGGTTGAACATTGCAATTTCAGCAGAAACAATTGCTTAGGAGTATCCTCATGTCAGCGCTGGTATTTTTCCTTTTCTTGGTAACAAAAAGCCCTTGGATGTTCATAAATATACATCAACGTTTTTTCCTATTCAGATTGCACCTACTGTGATATTTTTGTTCAGAATACAAAAAAATTTGCGATTATAGATACTGTCGCTCCAGTGAATATAATATTCACCAGCTTGTGGCTAATCTTACGCTGAAGCCTAATGTGGAACATTGTGTAGTGTATGGGACCTTGGGAGCACAGAGTACTGTGTCAAAGGGAGCTTACAGCACGTTATCTTTGATGTTTGGTTCAGTCTTTGATTCTTCACTATCAGTGTTTCTGCTTAATATAAGTATGACATTTTGATAAGAGCCGTGTTCATGCGGCAATCTTGGCAGTGGTCAATATGTTGGAAGAAATGATTAGTACCTGAGACAACAGATCCCCATCTATTTTACCTTAGCAGAGTCCCAAAGGACCCAATCTGCACAGTCAAATCAATCTTGCGTTTAGTGACAGTGTGATTTCTGTTTGATATTGGTGGATTAAGCGAAGGACCAGTGCTCTGCATAACCAGTTTAGGAGTACAACGGCATTCCGCTTTAGGCTGTGAATGATACAAGTATACCTTTGGGGCACCAGGTCATATTAGGGATTGAGCTCAAAATAGATATACAGGAAGTCTATATTGTAAGTTTTTGGGGACCTCCCAGCAATTGCATTTCAAATCCCATGTAGCTCCTGGATTACTGTTACCAGGGCATGGGTAAGTAAAAGTATTGACAGCAAAACTATAGAAGGAGTCTATGATGGTCCAAAGGGACCAAGAGGTGGCTTATTTACACTTGACTCCTAATGATGAGGTTCATCATATTCTCAATTTCAGGTATTTGGAGGACCTCAGCCTACAGGTGAAAACCACATTTGGCTTAGTGACAGTGGTTCCGCGTGAGGCTCTGACTGGGCTGTCAGAGGAACAGAAGGATATGATGATGGCCCTGTTCAAATAATATCAAGGAAACTTGCATCTACTGTTCATGATATGAGATGTGCGCGTGGGGTTGTGCATCAGGTAGACATTAGCAATCACCTCCCATTTGGTCACAGCCTATTTGGTGCTTAAAAGCTGCGGAGGAAGTTGTCTCCAATGAGGTAGACCAATTGATTGAACAGGATATATTAGAGCCATCCAAGAGTTCATAGGAATTGCCAGTTCTAATTGTTAAGAAAAAGTTGGTACAAAATATGTGTTGATCAATTACTGGAAGCTTGATAGCGTCACAATGAAGGATTCCTATCCTCTCCCACATATTGATGGTGCTTTAGATTGGCTGTAATGGGCTAACTATTTTTCTGCCATGGACTATATTGGGATACTTGAAAATTGAGTTGCAAGCGGTGGAACGGGAGAAATGCGCTATAATCACTTTGAAGGGTTTTTCCAACCCACATGCATGCCCAAGGATTGTGCAATGACCTGGCTACGTTACAGAGGGCTATGGACCCCATCTTAGGTGACCTGAAGATATCCTGTGTTTTAGTTTACCTTGACGATATCAATGTGTTCTCATGGATATTTACGGAGCATCTTGATCACATGGAACAAGTGTTCCACTCACTTGCTGAAGCCAACATAAATTCCAAGGCTCAAAAATTCCACCTTTTAAGGAGCAATTGGAATACCTCTGGTTTGTGGTAGACTCAAAGGGCTTAAACTTCATCTGTCAAAGGTGAAAGCTATATGTATGATGACTCATCCAGGCAAAAAGTGAGATATCAAGGTGTCTTTGGGAATGGTCAGTTACTACTAATGGTTCAATTCTAACTTCAGCTGTATTGGGGCACCGCTCTTCAAGTTGCTGAAGAATAATGCCACTTTTAACCGGACTGAACAATCTCAAAACGCTTTTGATGTCTTGCAGACTGCGTTGGCAAGCGTCAGTTTTACAATATTCTAATCTTAAAAATAAATTCATAGTGCAAACAGACGCTTCACTTTTCTGCTGTAGGGGCAGTATTATCCCAGAAGAATGATGACACCGTAGAGTACCCTGTCACGTTTTGTAGCCAAAGCTTAAATTGTATTAAACATAATTACTTTATGATTAATCTGGAGTGATTAGCGGTAATACATGTATAAACAGTTCTGGGTATACCTCCATAGGGTGTTCTAAGTGGTAATGGATCATGCATCCTTGCGTTAGCTGCAGAATACTTGGGAACCTGAAGAATGGCTCGCGCAATGATCATTGAAGCTCCAATTGTATGACTTTGAGATAGTACACCAGCCAGAGGCAAAACATCAGAATGCAGACTGTCTCTCATGTTTATCAACAGTTGCCATTATGGTAGATTTATTTATCATCATGTATGAGAAGATAATTGTGGTCAGATATCACGATGTGCTGTCACACATGATCAATGCGCTAGATGGTCTTAGATAGAATAACTTCTTGCGCAATGGGGAACTATAAAAGAAAATTAAAGAAGCGACGCTAAATTTCCTGAAATCTTCCACTAGGCCAGCAATTATTTTGAATGCCCATAAGGCGGTAGGTCATGGAGTGTTGTGGAAAACGTTAAAGTTTTTGAAACCCTGTAACTATTGATAGCATGCATTACAATGTGCTTGAGCCAATTGCTTGCTGTCACCAGTGCCAAGTGGAAAAGCCTTTCCACAAGAAGACCACCTACCAGCTGGTTAAGCCTTGTTTCGCATGGAATATTGTTTCCCATGAGGTGGTGGGGCCTCTGATGACCAACGCAAACCACTCTAAGTATATACTAGTAGCGATTATTCACTTGATAAGATGGGTGGAACCAAGTATCAACGGTTTAGGGGTTGTCACCGCCGCCAAGTTCATTATGGAGTATGTCATGCAGTGACATGGCTGTCCGCAAATTAATTTTGCGGATAATGGAACAAATTTCACGCTGCATGTCCTTCTCAAGTTGAATAACTATTAGAAATCCGCGGGGTTTATACTACACCATACCACTCTGAATCTAATGTGATGGTGGATGGGTTAATTGAAAATTGGTGAACATTCTCCACAAGCTTGTAAAGTATCACCCCTCTAGGTGGAGTACCCTCCTTTCCACCGCCATCTTTGCTTATAATATCAGCTACCACTCATTGACAGTGAAGAGTCCTTTCCAATTACTTTATGGTAGACATCGGCTTTGCTCATATTGCTTTACTCCTGTGTTAAGAACACTGGTGGAGTAAAAAAGTGGCGTTAACTGACCAACTTAACAGACATGCTGATAAAACTTGCTGAAGAATATTCTACCAGTTTAGCTAAGAAGTTTTGAGACTAGGCGGCTGACCAAAGTAGATGTTGTGAACTCCCACAATTCTCTCTAGAAGATCATGTCTTGTTTCATGACCAACATAGATTTGGAAGGAAGAACAAGCTCGTTAACATATGGACCAGATCATTTGAGATAATCGAGAAGACTGGTATTGATGCCTACACCATTAAGGAACCTGTGGGTGGTCAAATTATCACCTGAGTACACATAAAGTTTCTTCAGGTGTATAAGCAATAGTAGCTTATCGTCCAGTCAAGCGGGGTAATGTTGAGAAACTGGTATGATTGGACAATAAGCCATATATTTGGGAGTTGTATCTTATTATTTGAGGTGTTTTTAAGATTAAGGGTAGATTATGTCAACTGGAAGTGAATTGATCAAAATTTAAAAGTTCAGCAAATAGAGGGATTTCCGCCAAAGCCTCAATGATGGGATGAAACCCCTTAAAATGTAGTAATTAGATAGTTACTAAGCTTACAGGTCAAAATCTATTGATAATATTGAAGATTAAGAACTGAATGAGAGAATGCGAATAAGAGGTTTTTGTAAGAAGAAATTATAAAGTTAGTGGGGTAATCTGCTGTTTTTATATATAATAAGTAGTGTCCGTTGGAGTGATAGCTTCATATATATATTTATTATTCACCAAGGATTAAAATCTTCATATCATCCTTCTGTTGCTCATGGTTTAAACTGGTGCAACCAACTTATCAATTTAATTAATACCGCAAAAAGTTAAAAACTAATCTATAAAAGACTTTTGCAGATAACTTTCCTGACATTTTCTTAAGTCTAAATTAACATCTGGAGTTAGATAATAACCGATTTTCAACTAACAATCACTAATGAAGCCTACTATGAACGTCTCTTGTTGATATATCTGTAATCAAGTTATGAGTTTTGGCCATCATCAATAGTGGATATCCTATCAAACTTGTAACTATAACTTTGTCTAAAAGTTCAAAAGTAAGCATGATGTTACCAATTGTCAAGAGTATGGCGTGGCAAGGGTAGAAGAACTATTTTTGCTTAGTGCTTAAAGTATCCCGCCTCATTATTTCAGGTCCATTGTAGTAACAGCACATTAATAGTGTTTCTGAACATGAACTACAATATGTGATTAAAACCAAATTTTCAAAAAGATTTGATAGCATCCACAAGTCATAAAAATGTCACTCTCAATATCTTTGGTCAAATATCCCGAAGTACTATAACAAAGATGGGAAGGTGGGAAAAAGAAGTTCAACCTATTCAATAAGTCTTGACTACAACGATGTATTAATCCTAATTAAATATGTCAAATCATCAACAAAAGTCAACTAGTTGCTCACACAAATCAGTGAGCCAAAAAGCATATCTCTTTAAATAAACCAGAAAGTTACTATCTATTCAGGAGCTCAAGTGGTCATCCCTACTATAATGTCAATTAAAATTCTGGAGGGACTTTAAGTAAAATATATCAACCATGGTCTAGATTTTGATTTAAGCCAAACATTGCATCTGTAATTGTCATTGCTGTTCATAGAGAAATACATTCTATATATAGATCGGTATATCCCCATTAGGTTGGAACCACCTAGTGCTAAAAAAAGAAATACATTCTATATGCAAACCTACAAGAGCAGTCCATCACAATTTAAGAGGCACCATTAAGTTAACTCTTTGCATCTGTTTCCTACCCAAGAAAATAAATGTTTTATGGCTTTTGGACCCTTGACAAATAAGAGCTTTCTATTGAGGATATTTTTGGCATTGAAGATGTCATCCCAAAGGCTAATTTGGTAACTTGACCAACCCAGAGAAGACCAAATTCATGAGTTATTTTAAAGATACCAGAATTTATTAATGCGCAGAATGATTGTACCTAGGATGCGCTAGAGGTGGCATCCATACCATTGATACCAGAGATCACAACTTAATTTGATTACTCCCACTTTAAATTCTTGAAATTTTAATAATAAGTTGTCTCAAAGGAGGTTGAGGAGCTCTTATATCGCAGCATGCTATTGACTATGAAAAGCACTTGGGCTGCGCCAATTTTAATAGTAATTCTAAGGACAGAAGTAATTTAGTCATCATTGATTACCAAAAAACATCATGAAGAAAAGCTTGTATTCCCTGCCACGTATTGACAATGCCTTGGACAGGATAAAATGTTTGAGATATTTGGCAATTGACATCATTAGTGGTTTTTGGCAGATCAACATGCTTATTGAAGAGTGTGAGAAGTGCGCAATAATAACTCAAATTGTCCTGTTTTAGCTGACAAGGATGCCACAAGGGCTATGCAGTGCCCCAAACATATGTTTCAGAGGGCCAAAGACACTATCCTGGGTGATCTTAAGTTGTCATGTGTACTGGTTACCTTATTGATATCAAAGGTTAACGTTGCACCTTAGATAATACCTGGAACACTTATAGGAGGCTTTCAGTAGTCTTGCAGCTGCAAAAATAGTGATTAAGCTTAGGAAAGCCTATTCACAAAGATCAACTGAATATTTTGGTTTTGTGATTAATAAAGAAGAACTAGGGCTGAAATCATATAAGCTAGATGTCATATTTAAGATGAAATGGTCAAGTCAAAGTGCAATAAACAGGTTTTTATTCATAAATTAATTACTATTTCTGATTTATTGCCAATTTTGCACAGCTTGTGAATCTTCTTTTTAGCTAATCAAAAAAATCCCATTTGCCTGGATTTTGGCTTGTCAAAAAACTATATAAGTTTCAATTGGCGCTATTGGTGGCTCCAGTCCTTTTTATCCTTGACCTTAATTGCAAATTAGTGTCCAGACTAATACATTGCTCATAGAAGTTGAAGCCTTGTTTATCATATTGGAGAGGATGGCGAAGAACATCCTGCTGCCTTCACTATTTAGGCATAAAATGTCCATGAGAAGAATTACATGATGACAGAACAGGGATGCTTGGAGGTCATATATATGATTACAAGCAATTTTAGATCTATTTATGGCATCCACTTCACTGTTGTTAATGGCCATGCTTCCCTAAGCTGGTTTAAATTTTTAGGAGCCTGACGACTTATTAGCCTTTTGGTTATTAAAACTGCAAGCATATGACTATGTAATTAAGCATTGTTCAGGGGCAAAGCATCAAAACGCCACATGCCTAACCCATCTGTCTACTGTCATAAATGATCAGTCAGCCTATTGAATTATTCATAAAGATGATCAGAGGAGAAATAAATATGAGGCTAATTTAGCCCAAATGTTTCTTTTTTAATTAGCAAGATTAAGTAATCATAATAGTGTTGCAATTGAATAATGCATAGGATTAAGGAAAGTTTATAACTAACACAGCTTCACTGTTTAATGACAAGAAGCATAATCTGAGCCTTCACTGGTTCAGCTACAAAAATAATAATTTTCTTTTCTATAAATACTTTAAAAGTAACAGTTTTCTAATATTGTAATAAATTCAATTTTATTTGAGGTACGCCAACCAGGGGATGGACAGTACCAAACACAACACTCAAAATGACAAAACAAAACTACTAACCAGGTGGGAATCAGAAACTGCTAACCCACCATGGCAGAGGGTGAGGAGGGGTTGGGGGTTGGTTTTCAGAAAGACCCACCTCGATCAAGGGATGTTGGTTACAGTACTGGATCAGAGCAGAGAGCCAGGGCGTTGGGGCATCCGCATAGTGGGGGTTGAGGTCAGCATAGTAGGAGTTTTCCTCTTCTGCATCAAGATAATGATGGGAAAGTGTTTCAACAAAAGCTGCGAGGAGAACTTCAGCTTCTTTGCAGGCTTCAGGAAGTTGGGTGAAAAGGGAGATACTGTGGCGGGTGATTTTGGCTGAGGGGTTGAATGTAATATTGTAATAAAAAAAACTACTATAAATTTTGTAGAAACCATGGTGTTTTCTAAAGGAGATAGTGGGTCTTTAAGGTGACAAGTGACAATCACATGCTCACATATATGATTAGCATATTGGTACTTTCTACCAGAAAAAGTATACTTTTCCACCATACTCTAGGGATTACCCAACCTTGGAATAGGTAAAAACTAAATATAAGTTTAAGGCATAATTGCTCAACAACTATAATAAAAAATTAGAAGTATTAGCTTCTGAAATTAAAACAAGTTTTGAAATAGCTAGGATCTCATTAATTATATGAATATATGACTAATTTATTACTACACAAAAGTATATATAAGAGTTTCAGCAGTACTCCTGCAAGTGTCATTCACTTTAAAGCTTTTTTAAATAGTGCCTAAGTCTTTTTGTAAGTCTTAAAATAAATTAAAATATCCAGATGACTCAAATGAAGCTAAGATGGAACTTCCCATTGAGGCTAAAAAAACTATTTAATTAAATTGGAAACTTTGCTTAATTAAATAGAATGCTATCTTTGTAACATGTTAAAAAATATAATTTATATATATTCCCAACAGATCCCCAGATTAACCAAATTACTTTATCCAAAGTCAGCTTTCAACATCTGTTCATCTCAGGGTAACAGGCTAGATGTTGCGGTGTTATAAATAATTCTCCACTACTTATCACCAGTTTGTTAGAGGGGCCATTTGTACAATCCCTTCTAAGAGTCATCAGAGAAAATATTGGCATTTTTTTGCAGGTAATTTATTTTTATTTAACCGAGGTAAGCTGACCAGGGATGGACATTACTGAACTAAAACTAAATATCATAATAAAAAATGATTCAATCAAAACTCCCAAAATGGATGGATCAATTAAATCATACCTAACAAAATATCCAACCAGGTGGGCAGCGGATACTGCTATCCCTCCATGGTGGATGGGGAGGGGGGATTGGGGGGCTTGTCTTCAGCTGCATCCATCTCATCCCAGAGTAGGGTGCGTGTTAAGGCAGATAGTAAGGGTGTGGGGGCATTGGCAATATGGTGTTCAATATTATTGATGACTGGAATTTACAAATAGTTTCCAACCATCAAAATTGCAATAATATATTTGGCCAAAGCTTCTTCAGCTTTGAGGTGGGCGTCTGGGAATTGAACAAACATGGCTATGTTATTTCAGGTAATCTTGGCTTTCAGATTTCCATGCTACTGTTACCACGTTCTGGATGTCTTCAGTGACGTTTTTGTGTAAAGTTTTTATATTGATCTTACTTTGTGTAGTAAGATCATTGGGGATAACAAGAGTTAGAATTCCTCCTGCAAGCACAGCCACAGATTTTGTGGCAGCTTTGCGGAGTGGATGGCAATCTGGTGTGGCGGCTGCTTCTACTGCAAGCTGGTGGTCGCTGTAGAACAGTTCAGCGTTAGGTTGTGTGGCATATTTATGAGTCTGGAATTTTGCATCACATTCTGCATTACAGAACCTGTCAACTTGCAGTGACAGTTCATCAATGACGTTACCTGATTCATCAATTTCAACCAAATACTCTCATGGGTTTTGGTTGAATTGGATTAAGGAATCGGTGTATGGTTGAGGATTGGCTGGTTTTCTGTATTTTGCCTGGGATTGAACCGGGGTCCAATCCTGCACTTGATTGAAAAAACATGCGTGGCCTTGGGGCAAGGTGGATGCTGATTGGTGGCTGCAGGTGCAGCTGCAGCATCAGGCATTGGAGGAGGGGAAGGTAGGATTGTACCCATGTCAGGATTGGCACAGGGTAGGCGGTGGATTGGTGGCCGTCAGACAAACTTTTGGCATCAGTGGAAGTTTCTGAGTATGGGCATTTGCATTTCGAGTGGTCTAACTCAAAACAGGATGGACAAATCGTCCGTCTGCCCTCAATGCGGGCCCAGAAAGAATTGTTGGAGGCAGATGGGATGGTGGCATGAGGTGGAATTGTCAAAGAAATTTTAGTAAATTCAGGGCTGATCATGGCATACACCTGAGGCCCAGCGAGGCATATGGCCCCATTTGGGACCACAGATTGCAAGATGGGGTTGGCGCCGTGGGCTGCCAAACCTTCCATCAGCTCCTGGTGGAGCACCTCAGGGGGAAGGTGGGTAGGCAAACCAGCGAACTGGACCATCAAGGTGGTGTCCATTGGGAGCCAGGTCCAAGTTCTTGGAAGGGAGATATTACTAAATATTAATGGCACCATTGCTGCAGTGGTGGCATCAGATTCACAGGGGAAGCCAAGATCATTGTGCCCCTTATAGGGGCGGAAGTCAATAAAGCAGGCTGGTTGCATAACCATCTGAGCCATTTTGATGATTGCTTCATTGTCGTAGGGGAAGAGTTTCCCATATTTGACCCTAAGGCTGAAATGCATATTGCTCAGGGGGAGCACCAGGGGCAGCGGGGCACTGCTTAGGTTTGGGTGAGATGGGCATTGAGATCCTTGGGAGGAACAAAATTATCCCAAGGGTTTGGAATGACTGGGTGGGCCAGTCTGAGCGCGTTTTCCTGTTAGATGGAAAATGGAGGGGGTAGTTTTGCTGCTGCCCCACACTGGGACAGTCAGTGGGGATCCAACGACATTGGAGTAAATCTTAGTGGGCAATTAAATGTTTGCTTTTAATTTACCAAATAAATTTGCTCAGAAAGTTACACCAAGCAGAGAAAGAAGATGGTATTAAACTCCTATTACAGGTAATTTAATTCCAGAGTTTAAAGGGAAATTGGCGTCCATTTCCAAAGTGATCATAGTAATTTAATAAGTTAAATGATTTTTGGTATTATTGATTATAATAAAAATTTAGCAAATTAATAATATATAGATTTTTCATTTTTTTCTTTTTTAAATTATTGTTAAATATCTACATGCTCATAAAAAATTAACATGTGCTCTATTCATCAGTCTTTTAACTGAGAGCTCCTTAATAGTCAAGGCATCTAGTAGCAAATTTGTATTATTTCTAATGGTCCAACTAAGAGCTTTTCAACTTAACTTTTTGAAGCCATGGGTGTCACAATAGTTAACATTGTCGCCAATTTTGAAAAAAGCAGAATTGGACGTCTTGAAAGCTCTTTTTCACTTCAGTCAACCAAATTGAAGCTGGATTTTAAAAGTTTAAAAAAAAACAAAAATTCAGCCTCTCAAATTGAGCAATTTGAACAGTATGTCAATGCCATTGACGCCTGCTGCCCCTGGCTTGGGGTGGTGGTGCGCCGCCTTCTGGCGTCCTTTAGCTGCCACCAAAGCATGCTTGGGATGGCTCTGCTAGCCCTCCTAATGCCATCAGGCGTTATGTCCCACCTCAGGAACAAGCCCACCATATTGCGAGCTCACAGGCGGTTCTCCAGAGCCCTTTGGTGCTCCCTTGGAGCAACCTTCATTTTGACCTCTAGATTGAATATGGGAATATTTTCCCATATGTGAGTGTGGCCATCATTGAAATGGCAACTCAGTATTCACACCCACTAATTATCAATTTTAGCCCTTTCAAGGGCTATTTTGACCTCAGATTTAGATCTGAGGCTGATGCGGCTTGGCAGCCTCTAAGCTGCCAATTTTATTAAAAATTCCAATTCCTAAAGTTCACATGCGGCTCCTGGATGAGGTTACTTTGTGATCCAGTTTGCCAGGTTGCCTTTGTTTCTCTTCCCTGAATGCCTTTGCCACGAACTTATGGAGGGTTTGTCTTTTACAGCGCAGACCCCATCTTGCAGTTCATGGTGCCCAATGAGGAGGATCAGTTGGCAGGGCCTTGCGCCATTGCAATGATCCACCCTTTCCATCATGACACCCACCTCACAATTTCCCCCACACTGCGATCATATCTGCACCTGATCACCCTTTTTGGGTGCACGTTGAAAACAGCTGCGCCATTTGCCCCTTGTGCTTCAAATTAGATCATTCAAAGCGCAAGTGCTCCACAGCTTCCGCCTCCATTGCTTCTGCCACTCCTACTTCCAGCATCAGGATGGCTGCTGACTTGCCCAAATTTTTGAGTGGGGCTCAATCCTCCCACTCCCAACGTCAGCTAATTCTGGTGCTGCTTCTAAAACAGTAGCCAAGCAAACTTTGAATTTTTTAAAAAAATGTCTGAATTATGAATTTTGAGCCAATGGTTGAGACAGTTTCAGCTGAGCTGCCATGTTCAACTGTAACACAGCCAATCGGATTCACCATCACATTGACTTCAGTGGCTGGATCAGCGTTAGCTGAGTTAAATCCATTTGAGTGCCTTGAATGGCTTGACAACAGTGACTGGCCATTTAATGTCAATCTAGACTTCGCTTTAGAAGAACTTATTTGTAAATCCTCCTGTTGAGAAATTATCATGACTGGATAATAAGTCATATATCATGTGGATTGTATTTATGTGTTGAGGTGAACCTTGAGATTGAGCGGAAGGGTATTTCAATGTGAAGTGAAATGAGCAAAGTACCAATAGTTCAGCAAATCAAGGGAATTACGCCAAAGCCTCAAGATAGAATGAAAACCCCTTAATGTAATGAATAGGAAATTACTAAGTGGAAGAGCTGCAGTTGACTAGGAATAATGAGGATAATAGTTGAGTGGGAGAACGAGAAGGAGGAGGGTTTTGAGTATTTGGCAGATATAGTCTGCGTTTTTAAGTATAATATAGTGTGAGTCATAGTGATAGCTTCCTAATTTATATCAGCTTTTACTAAGTATTGGTGATCCACATCATCCATCTGTTGCCCAGTGGTAATTAACCTATACAACCAGCTTGGTGGATTTAACCTACACTTCCAAAAGTTTACACCTTTCAATTCGCATCCCTGCCGTTTTCAATCTAAAAATGATTTCCCCAATTATAAAATATACATAAAATGGTGATTGCAGCAGCTGCTCTGGCCAACACCCTCCTCTACCAGCGTCTCCATGGGGCTATGGAACCTCTTGTTAAGGGTTTTCCCATCCCAAATTTTCCCCATTATTTTAATGTAGATGCAAAATACAAAATTGAGTAGCTCACTTTTGAAGAAATCTGCGCTTTCATTGACGCAGCAAAAACTTATCTGTTTGAACTCAGTTATCCCCAAACCTTCCAGTGCATCAAGTCGTTCACTTGTGTGCCTGCTCTCATCACTTTAGCTGAGCATCAAACTTGTTTAATACGTTGAGGCAATGGACCCCATCAACCTCCTTAAAGAAAAAACCCACAATTATACCTCATTATGCCACATGTCGCTGATGCTCCCTCCCCAATGCTGTCCATCATGGTCCTTCAGCTAAAGTTGGCGCCAGATAAAAATTTCCTTAAGCTTCCTCGTTTTCTGATATGGTTTTCTAGGCGTTAGCTGATGCGTCATATTAGGAATTTTTTACTATTTATAATAATCACTTTGTTTGGCCAATTTGCAAATAAAGATGCGTGGCAGCTCCACTTTTGGGTTAGGCATCACTAGTGCTAAAAAAAGAGTTGGTAGTATTAATATTCATATGCTTTAGCCTTAATTTTAGCATTTAATATTATTAGCATAGGCTGAGAATTGCAATCCTATTAATACTTTCATCAGGATCTCCAGAAATAGTAAGGTCATCTTATCCAAATTTGGTTCAAGTGCGAAATTTGCGAGTGAGAAAAGGGACAAGCATCTGTAAAGTAGTTTAATGATTCACCAGTGAACAAGAGATAGCTTAAGTTATAGGAAAATGTTGTTAAAGCTAAACAAGTTCATCAACTTGAGTATTGCCAGCTACAATCTTCTTAGAATAGTGCTAGAGCGTTTTTTATCATTTCAACCATTATATTGTTTCTGTATGATAAGATGTCGTTAGCACTCTTCAAATTTTAATTAACTTGATTTTTCTTGGTATTTTGTGAATTGTATAGTTTTTTACATTATTTGTTAAACTAACTTAGAGGGCAACCATGCCAATGTATCAACTTCTTCATATATAAATTTGGCAGTGTTGGCATTTCATTTGGCTAGAGAGCGTCTCTACCCAATGAGTTAAGTGATTAATAGCCACAAGAATGTGTTGGCTTCTTTAATTACTCATTATTATACTTTTGGGCGATATAGGTACTATACACCAAGAGGGTAGCACAAGATGAAAGCCCACTGGGCAATGGATGGATGATATGAATATCGTCAGTCCTCAAGACAAACTTAAAAGAATTAGAAAAATATGAAGTATAGCTCCAGTAACACCACTTATAATTATTATATAAGATATAGCGGATTCCTTCCGCTCCACTAACTTCTTCCTATCTACCTCTTACAATCCTCTTCCTTTGATTCTTCTCATCTCGCTTATATATCAGCAACTTCAGTCAATACTGACCCTTTTGCTTAGACTATTTGGTTCTACTTTATTCTCATTGTTCTGGCAGAGTCTACTATTCGTAAATTCACTATTGCCTTAGTTTAGGTGATCTACTAATTAGTTGTATGTTGTCATTGCCTTATTGCCTAATTTGGAGGGAATCCAATTAATATTCGTCTGAAGCTTGGTATTGCCCTATTGCCTTATTTCAAGGTGGTCTCACCGATATATTATACTACTTGGTCCGTCCAATCTCACCCATTCTGCCGTAGTTACTTAGGGCTTATCATCCATTCATACAGAATCTCAACGTTACCCCCTTGACTGGACTATAATTCTCCTATTATTTATATTCCTAAAGGAACTTTTCATGCACTTGTTTAATGATCTGACCATTGCAGGGTCCTTAATAGTATAGGTGTCAACACCTGCTTTCTTATTTTTTCAAATGGACAATTTAGATGCTGGACAATTTGTGCTTCCAACCAAACTCATGTTGGTCATTAAAATAGAACCATATCACCATCTTTGAACTGATATAGCCCATTATTTCATACCTGATTGGCAGACTGATTCTTTATATTCTTGGCTAATCTGAACGAGTACACTTTGGTTTGCATCTTGATCAGCATATGTGTTAGGTTGGTCAAGTAGAGATGAACCATTCTGACAGTATCTTCAATGAAAGCATAGATCCAGTGCAGTTAGAGCGGGGTGCCATCCATATAGTAACTGAAAAGGACTCATTCTCATTACCTAGTGATAGCTGATGTTTTAGGAAAAAATGGCGGTGGATATAAGGGTACTCTAGTCAGAGGGTCTGTCCATTACCACTTTCTGGAGTATGTTCACCAGTGACCCATCTACCTCGTTTGGCTATACCATTGGGTTCTGGGTGATACAAGGTCATTAGAACCCCAAGGATGGCCATTAGTTTTTTGAACTTGGATAAAATACAAGAGGTTAAATTAGTTCCATTGTAAGTAAGGATGAACTGAGGACATCTTTGTCGCTGAAATATACATTCCATCACAAACTTAGCCACAGTGACCGCCCACAGATTGCGTATTGACCATGCCTCAACCCGCCTGAATAAATGGTCAATTGCCACCAAAATATACTTGGACTGGTTTTCTCCGGTTGGCAGGGGCCCACAACATCAATAGAAACCATATGCCAGGCAAAATGGGGTTTCACCGATGGTATTCTTCTGGTGGAACGGATTTTCCACTTTTTACTTATGGAATCAGGAAATGGTTTCAAGCACGTCAAAGTTCATGATTTTCCTATAATACTGAGAGCGCAACAATTCCAACGTTCTGCGCATGCAACTATGTCTGACTGCTTTATGTGCGCAGATGATAATGCTGGCCATGCCAAGGGTCACAGGAAGTTTACCGTAGAGTCTCCAATCCATTTGTACAACTCCTCATCTTGCTGAAAAGTATTATATCACAATTCATTTAGCGCCTATAAAAATTTGAAGTGGTAAATTGTCATATTTTCCGCTGAGCATTTTATCATACATTATATCACTCAGATCCGCCGTAACTGCAATTATTGGTAATCTTGATAAGCAATCTGCATCTTGGTTATTGTCTCCAGGATGGTAAAAGATTTTGAAATTGTAAGCCTGAAGTTTGAGAGACCATTGGGATAGACGCCCTTCAGCTCTCTGAGATTCTTCAACCAGCATAATGAAGCGTGATCCGTTACCACTTTAAACTTTACCATATGCAAATATACCCTGAATTGCTTATAGGTTTAGATCACCGCTAATTGCTCCCACTCAGTCATGGTGTAATTGCATTTGTGGCAGTTCAAGCTATAACTGCAATACGCAACCAGATTACTCCCCTTCGTCATCCTTTTGAGATAGAATTTCCCCAACGGCGGAAAGAAATGCATTTATCTGGACGATAAACTCTTTATCAAAATTAGAATAATGTAGCACTGGCGCTCTGATTAATGCCGTCCAAAGTGTATCAAAGGAGCATAGGTGACATATCATCTATTTAAACACAGTATTCTAATTTAAAAACTTTAAACAGCGGCCATCCAATACAGTTGAAGTTGGGGATAAAGTGTTGGTAGTAACCACCGTCCCCAAAAATACCTATACATCTTGTTTGCTCAGTGGGTCATTTTCCGAATAGCTTTCACCTTGGATGGTTGAGGTTTAAGCCCCTTTGCATCTACTACAAACCCTAGGTACTCCAGCTGGTCTCTGAAAAAAATGGCATTTGATAAGCTTATCTGATGTTGGCCTCATTCAGCTGGCAAAAGACCTCCTCCAAATGGGTAAGATTCTTAGAGGACGTTCATGAAAAGACATTGATATCTTTGAGGTACATGAGGATGCACAACAGCTTCAGGTCGCCAAGAATGGTGTCCATGGCCCGTTGGAACGTAACCAGGGCATTATATAGCCCTTGAGGTATATGCTTCAGTTAAAAAAGCCCCTTGGACGTGATAATGGCGCATTTCTCCTGTTCTGCTGTGAGAAACTCGATCTGCCAGTAACCTGATATAAAATCCATTGCCAAGAATCAATGAGTTTCCTTTAACTGATCTAAAGTATTGTCAATCTGTGGCAAGGGATACAAGTCCTTCTTAGTGATACTGTTTATCTTCCAGTAGTATATTAATACCCAGTTACTACCATTCTTCTTTTTAAAAAACAGAACAGGTGAAGCCCATAGACTCTTTGATGGTTCAAGAATCCTTTTGTAAGTCCAGGGAAACGTCCCCTGTGTGTAGATTGGTCGCTCTTCCATTTTGCGAGCAAAAAGGGGCCAAAAAGGGCGGCTGTACCCCTTGTCACCCACGGCGACCTTGCCCACATGGTAGACGAGCGCTGGGTAACAGCTCTTCCCTCTTTGGATCCCTCCCCCAGTACCTTCGCTCACCTTGTTCGAACTCATTAGCCAAATTTATGAAATCTGTGCTGAGATTGCCAAATTGAATTTGCTTGGCCCAAAACTGGTGGAAAAGAAGACCAAAGATTGAAATTTGCATAGTCAAAAAGGGAAAAAGATTGGATTATTAGCTGGAATCGCTGACAGTTTTGATTTGGGCAGCAGTGCAAGCGTCAAAATTAACCCCCTCTTTAAAATCATTGGGGATGATCCCCATCGTGCAGCTCCTATCCAGCAAATCAGGAATTGCAGCCAATGCAGCACCTTTGACCAAATGAATGGCCCAGTGACCGGGCATGGGTGGGTTGGGCATCCCAAACCCATTCCCAACTAATTGGGACCACCCCTACGTGGGGTGGCCTTGGGGGATTCCCATTGCTTGTCAGGCCAGACTCTATCATACCAACTGCTAGAAACGCAGTCAAGTCGTAATTTGGGCGTTCAAGGTCAAACTGACAGCGACTCAGCCTGCCGCTGAATCCTTTGATGTCAGTTCCCATTGAGCTTATCCACCCCCATTCCCAAATATTCACCAGTTAGGTTAAGCTTGAGGGACCCGATCCTGGATTGTTTCCTCATCAATTGACCACTATTTAATCAGTTTCATCACGCTGATAAAATTGTTGGTCGATTTTTCTTCCTTTAGTTTCCATTAAAAACCTTTCCATAAATTGGTTTTTTATGTTTAAAATAAACCGCCCTTTCTGCCAACACTCACACACCCCTCAGGGTTAATGGCCATATTTGTCTGGTATTTTATTATGCACCTGTATGGAACTCTGGCTCATTGGCAGTTATTGGGTGAAATCCTCTCTAGTTTCATATCCGTCATACCAGCAGCAGTACCTTGGACATTCTGGTTTGCCATTCAGGTGCTCCAGCACTTAGGCTGGCAGGCCAGTCTAATTCTAACTTGCTGTCTGCCTGACACCCTTTCTCCAGTAGCTTTTTTGATCTCCTCAGTACCTACTTCTTCAGCTGTCCTAGTTCAGCGGATCAGCTGAGACCTGATAGGAGGATGATCCCCAGTGTTTAATAGATGAACCACCTCCAGAGTGCACCTCAAATCATGGTCATTGACAGCAAAAACATCCCTATACTTTTGAAATAAAGCCATTACCTGATCTTATGATCTTCCAATAACCCCATTAAATTTTCATATGGCACATACCACCATTATGCCGGCTGCAGTTTGACAGTTAATCCAAATTCCTTTAGCAACCCAAACTCATGAAGCTGAAGGACCTCCTCAACAGTAGTTAAGTGTAGATATGCTAATATTTGATGCTGGCAAATCTACAATGGTTTTTAGGTTTGCTAATAAAACCTTGATCTCCCCCATGTCCTGTTAATATAATGCCCGGAGCTACATGGTGCTCAAAGCGCAATTGCTGATAGGGCTCAATAACTTCCCCATAGATCCTGGCTGATACTTCCACTTCTAACTTAGTGTTTACTACTTGGTGCTTAGAGGGGATAGAATTAGACACAGCAATTCTAAGAGGCAGCCCTGGGTATTTATATATCTGCTGGGGAAGGGCTCAGGTTTCTAAAATAGATGGTAGTGAACTGGGATTACTCCATCACTATAGGAAAGGTTGACTTGTCCCATATGCACCGGATCCTTTGCCACTCCACTTGAGGTAAAATAAATAGAGATTCTCTGTACCAAAATTTCAAACGTCTCCTCCATAATGTCAACAACAGCACCAAAGTGTTGCATAAAAGTGGTTACAATTAACAGGTCATAATTATCACTTGACAACACTATTGCCAGGGCTACAATGACAATTGACATGAACCGCAAAAGTAGCGCAATTTATGCTCCATCAGGACTGTGCTTTCTTCTCCAGTGATCCAAACACCATTTAATGTTCCAAATCAGATTTGTAATGTCAACTTCACCACCAACGTAGTGGAAACTATGTTGACTGGGGCGCCCATATCTATTATAGCGTGGACTTGGGTTTTTGCTACAACAAAAATTTCACAGTATGTACACTCATAATAAGAATAATTTTGATTGTTTAATATGTGGATATTTAGTGTTCTTTTTCCCAAGGAAGCTAATAATACCTTCACCAACTTTAAAGACCTTTAGCATTAGCGTCCACTAGGAGGGCGACGTCTACTCCTCTCAGGGAAGGCGCATCTGTGAATGGTTCCAGCTCAACTAGACTTTGTTCAAACTTTTAAAAAGGCGTAAGTCTTTGGTTGATCCTGAGGTCCTTCTTCCGCCATGTCCTTGGTTTGCGCTCATGTCAATACATTCACCTCTTCAACTGGCTACTATTAAAGGAACTCGTTGTTATACTGATGGACTTCCGATGAACAAAGTGGTTAGGTTCAGGTGGGACATTTGAGGTTGAAATAGCAGAGGTAGAGAGTCATATCTCTACTCTGCTACAATTTTCCCTGGTAGTACTGGTCCTGCTATATGTATTGGACCCAAAGATTGGGAAAAGTTCATGCAAGATGCTCATGGTGACTGCATTTAAAACAATTTACCCTATAGCATCCACACCCTTTGTTTTTTCATGATGAGCCAGGGCGATATTTAGACTGCTGATGGTTGGCATAATTAGTGCCAGGTCAGTAGTTGGGCTGATGAAGATTATCAAAAGCATGATTGGGGCAGAAGTTAAAATGCTGGGGTAACTCAGAAGAGGGTGAGATGCATAATAATATGGCTGGTGGTTACTAGACGACACTTGAACAGGATTAGAGAATTCCTCAAATAAGAAGGTCCATTGACAACAGCGGGAGGTTTCCACTCTGTCATGGGTGGAGGAAAAGTAGCGGATAGTCAACGCAAAAACTGAACAACCTTGAGCAGGGGCACGTCGTCATCCAAAATTGGAGTCATGATGTTGTAAAGCTCATGATATGGATTCATTTATGAGGTCAATGCAATGCACATGTCAGATTTGGATAAAGTTCCCACCCCAATTAACATGTGGAAATCCTCATGAATCATTCAGAGAAAGAAGTGAGGGTCTCATTCCATTAGAACCCTAAGGGATAGAACTCAGCCTTCCGCTGCAACATCTAAGTGGTACCCCCAAACAACTGCAGCACTTTATCCTTCACTTCTTGGTAGGTAACGGAACTGTTTGGAAGATAGCAGGTGACTTGATGTAAGTTTTTGAGGATTTAATTGCTTATTAAATTGATCTTACTTCAATAGTTGGAAAGAGTTCTGGATGATATATACTCAATTCTGCTATGTGTCTTATGGTATCTTTAACCGTTCTAAAGCTCACAAGGCTAAACAATAATACTTGACTCTTATGGTCTTTTCTGGGTATTTTTCCCTCTCTAATTGAGAACTCTCCTGATGCAGGTAATAATGACAAGATCCCCTGAATGCTTGTCTACACTTCCTAATATAAATATTGAAATAATTAAGACAATATAAGATGGAAAATATGATTATATGGTAAAATGATGATTTTATTTTAGGGCCAGGCGCTGGTAATTTATACCTCTAGGGCATCTCCCAGCCATACTCATCTATTAGAAGAGTTCATTGAAGCCATGTCAATCCGCTTTGGATTATGGCAGTGGTTAATAAAATCACCACGTTAATTTAACCCTTGAATTAACTTAATTGCAATTGTTTCAGCCTGATTTGAGGCACTACTACTCCCATAACTTTGAATTTAGATTTTTACCAAGGTGTGCCAATTTGGGGACAATACCGCACTGATGAGGGGAATTGAAGAAATGGGAAAGAAGGATAAGGCCCAGAAAACCTCCATGCATGGCGTATGATAGGCCAGGAACTCCATGGACCACCTTTGCCATTCACTATCTTGATTTGGGCATTGGTGCACAAAACCAACACAGTCATAATTGTCTCCTACCCAAAGTTCATCTACTGGGATCAAACTTGAGAGGCAGTGGTAGAGGGTCCATATTCTACCACTGGAGTATCCTCCCCTGAACTTTTACTCTCATAATCAGGAAGATTTTTTAGCTTAAAATTAGCACTTCAGCGGTTTATATTCACTTTTTAACCAGCCCAATTACATTTCGTGATACAGGTGATGAAATACAATAAATGGCGAAAGAATATATGGATCTTAAATAATGACGTATCCCTAATAGGTACACTGGCAGGCCTCTCAATAGTAGTAGGTACTCCCTATTCAGGCCGTCCATGTGCAAGTACTATTGTGCCAATTGCATAGATTGAAATACATAAAAATTAATATTCAGTAACCATATTTGCATTAAATTTGAAAATGCAATTAAGTTTGTGCTGTAAACCCAGTTGATTCACCCAAGTGAGTCCATAATTGCCATAATGATATTATATCATAGCTATTATAAGCTAGAATAATTGGGATTTTAAGATGCAATTAGGGCGGTTTTGGGGTGAATTTAATTTATCAGATTATGCAGATAAATCAGGAAGTATTAAAGGATCCATCAATGGGATTAATTTATCAGCATTGATGGGTTTTCTGGAAGGGTTTATTTTTATTTCAGCTATCAACATCTAACATTACCCCCACTTGACTGGAATATAAACCATGAGGTTACCAATTTTTCCATAATGTCTGTAAAAAGTACTTCTTCCACATATTGTAATTCCGTCGCTTCTATCAATCCCAAACAATGTCGTTGGTTTAATCAATTGGACAGAACTATGTGAATGCATATGTTCTTAGGCTCCCTACAGGAATCACAATTGGGTAAACTTGTTCCTGTGCCAACTTTAATGACATCTGCTTGGGCAATTAAATTATCAAGGAGGAGGCTATTCCTGCCATTGAGCATACTCAAGGGTCTGTGGGATACAAAATTTGGTCGCGTTCTTCAGCAATTCTTCCAGCAGACACTTAAGCTGCATTTTTGGCCCTCAAGGTTCAATTTCTCACTTTAGTCTATTTATCAGGATGATGATCTTCTGGTGAAGTTTATCTTTGCCCTCAACCATTTCCCAATGTCTCAAGCCTTTTCTGCAGTACTGGGTTCATCGAATTATTCATGTTGAGTTCATCTTCTTAACCAAATGAGGGTCAAGTATGAGCAGCCTTTTAACACTGTTTATCTTTTTTTGGCCAAAAATGTGACCATGTGACATCAAGATTTTGTTCAAGTTGACGCCTTCATTAAGAAGATTATCAGTTCCTGGTCTGCTCCTCTTGGGAGTAGGCCTGATTTGTTTCATCTTTGGGTCTACGTACCCATGATGTTCAGGATGTTTGTTTCTGCTTGGCCATTTGGGCAGCCTTTGAGGCTTTACACCAGGATAGCGCAGACAAATATCTTCCAAAAATGGCTTTACTCAGCCATCTTATGCATGTTTTTCCTGACCAGATGCCTTCAGGTCAGTTGTTACATGTACCCCCTTATCAAGTGGCGGAAAGCCCAAGTTTATCATGTCCAACTTGTGATCCCAGAAATATATCAGTACTGGACTGATTTTTTGATAGACTGTTTTCTCCTGGGCGTTTGTTTCCCTACCTATTGTGGTCTCAATCAGATTACTGCCAATGCTTTTATGCCTCCACTACCAATTGTTCACTGGGAATTGGCTACAACTAGTACATGGCACATCTGGCTTAATGCTGCTATGGCCCTTTTTCTTAACACTCAGCAATTGGATTGGGTCAAATTAGCATGCGCAGATGGGGAATCTGGTTCTGAGTCCCCTCCCACCTTCTAAGCAGTGGAATAAAAGCCTTGTTGATTAAATTATTTTTATCATTACATTTATTTCTGCAATATATAGTTTTAATTTTTTATCATATATATATATATCTGTTATTATTGTATTTATTTATTGCTTTTCTTTCCCGTTACTATCACTTTTAGTAACATGATTCTACGCAATTTCTTTGAGATTGACAATCAACCAGGAATATGGGCAAATTTGTCCGCAACAATACCAGTTGGGCAACAGTGGCCAGCATGAAAGGCCTGAAGCCCTCCCAACCCACCGGGGAAAAATGCCCCAGCAGAATGTTGACACACCCTCCCACCAAAAAGGGTGAGTACAGCGCCACACCCAGAGTTTTGCAATTCCTGCAAAAAATGGGCGCATACACCAAAATAGAACACTTCTAACCCCTGTCCTCCCTTGAGCACAGCCTTAGAATTATGGTTGGCAATACTTCCCTTTAATCATGGGAAAAAATGGGGGAGGCCTTCTCTGCAACTTTCCTGAACACCATCTTGGTAAATTATAAAAATTTACATAGAGGATGGGTGGACGTCAGGTTCATGTCTGTGGAAGAAGTAGTGGAAGCAGCAAAAATAATATTCTCCATAAAGATTAACAATGAAGACCGCACCATCTGCTCAGTGCGCACATGATGGAATGAGGCAAACGACCTATTCATTGTATTTGACTGACTCCCAAGCACCATGCACCATGATATCCTTGTGGATGAGCTCTGCGGGGACTCAAAGGTTACGCATAATCAAACAGTTTGAATTCGAGAAATTCCCCCTCCTGCCCCACCTGTGTACAGGGAAGGCAATAGCCATTATTGAACCTGATCAGGACGTGGTAGAGGATATCACCCTCATTCCCCGCATGGTGACCATCAACCTCCCCAATGTCAGCATATCTCGCCCCTTCCATATCACACCAGAACACACCCCACCTATCTGCAAATTCTGCTCAGCTATAGGCCACAAAGACCATGCGTGCCCCATCAAGTGCAGGATTGAAGCACCGGAATTTTGTGAGGACAATATGGATGAAACAAGCCCAACTTTTAACAAAATTAAGGACTCCACTTTCGCTTTCTATTGGGGCAAAAGAGCTGATGTCACTTTGGTTGAGCCCATTTCGCGCAAGGACTGCCATTGCACACAGACCACCCGCAAGCAGGCTGCAAGTTCCGCCAAGACCCAAACCCACACCACAATTTCCCCGGAACAGATTCAGGTGGATGCCATGGCAGCACAGTGGAATAACCAATCAGATCCCCCACATATAACCCAATGCAACCAAAACAATGAATTTTTTGGACACAACCAATTAAACACCTCCAACCAAGCAGGAGCAGATCCACCTTGCACCACTGTGGATCCTTCCAGCCAATCACGTGTGATAAGTGATGATATGGAAGACCATTTCAGCCAATCACGTGTGATAAGCGATGATATGGAAAACCATTTCAGCCAATTACAATGTGACAACACTTATGCACAAAACCCAACCACCCCAACTCCGAGTTTCTGCCCATCAAACCCACAGGCAAGCAGCAAAAAAAATTTTGCTGATGGGGAAAAAGCCAACCCACAACAGACCCAAACTCCACGGAGTAATCTGAGCCAGAAGAAACTGAAAAAATCTAGTACAAAAACCGACAACCAACACACTGGAACCAATCTGGCTAATCAGCCCCATACTCGCAGTATGACCCATGATAAGGAACTGGGTGACCTCAGTGGGTCGCCCCAGCATTCCTGATGTGTGGACTACTGCAATCAACATAGGGATGCTCAACATTGCGGGAGCCAAGGCCCCATGTCCCAGGCCAAAAAAATGGCTTTCCTGCACAATATCCCCTGGACATCTTGGCCATCCAAGAACCCCACTGTCCACCGGGGGAGGAGGAGTCATGGTCAACCATTCTCCTTCCAGCCAAATCCTTTGGACATACCACTGTGGGGTGGTAGTTTGAACAAATTGTGACCCTCCAGTAAATATATGAAGCACATCCTTCCACCTGGAGGGATGGCTGCTTCTAGCGGACCTTGAGTGGAATGGAGAGAATTTTGCTGTGGCATGTGTGTATGCCCCAAATGATCTGAACGACCGCCAAAAATTTTTCTCCAATATCCTCTCAATCCCTTTCCCTGAGGCAACGTTTTTTGTAGGAGATTTCAACTGCTGGCTTAACACCATTACCAACCGCTAGCCCAAGTCTAAGGCTATACCCTGCGGCCACACAGAACTACACATACTAAAGGCAACGCTGAGCCTACGCAACACCATTCCCAAACAAGCCCCCACCCTGGCCAACATGACGAGGCCCCACCACAACAATAACCAGCTGGTCTCAATGACCCAGATTGACCTGATGCTCGCCCCTATAGACTTATGGCACTGAGTATCAGACTTTACAACAACAATTATCCCTTTCTCCAACCACCGGATGGTCTCAATAGTGTTATCATCCTCAGAAAAATACAAAAAGCCACCAACCTGGCACAGAGTTCACCCGAGCACCATCCATCTTTCAGAGCTTAAACTTTGGATTGAGATGGTGCTAACAACACAGCAAGAAAGATGAACACCCAACAGTAACCCTATCGCCAAGTGGGAAATATTCAAGGCTTGCGCAACTAAGAAAGCCTGCCACCTGAACTCTAGAAAAACAGCTGCAATGTCCACGACAATCAACAAAGCTATCAGACAGCTTCAACACTTAGAAAACAACACACCTTGCGAGGGATACACCCCAATGGGGCCTCCTGTGATTCCAGCTATCCACATAGGTCAACTCCCTCTTTAGAAAACATCAGCATTACACCAAAGTATGCTACAAATCAAAAATACATTTTATCTGGAGAAACTCACATGGCCCAATTTTTCCGCCATTTTAAACCAATTTCAACTTCAGCAACTTGCACACAGGTCCACTGAGCAGATGACACACTGGCATCCACACCATCGGAAATATTGGCTGAATTACACCGATTTTACACTGACCTGTACATGGTGGATTTTGCATCACCTAGAGAGGTTGAAAAAATTTATCATCCGCTAATATAGACACTATAGATGGTCAACCAACCTTGTAGCACCCATCACTAAAGATGAACTATGGGAGGTAATGAGATCAACCCCGCGCAACAAATGCCCTGGGCCTGACGGCCTACCATATGAATTTTCAAAAAATATTTTGAATATATAGCACCAATACTACTGACAACTATGAATAAGTGCCTGGAAGACACATCCCTACTACCTGGCGGCCAAGATGCGTATGTGGTCACACTCTTCAAAAAAGGAGACCAGGCGGACCTAAACAACTAGCATCCAATCGCTCTCACCAATACCAACACCAAAATACTAACTAAAATCCTAGCCAAACGTCTGGGTTGCATTGCTCAGACAGCCCTCTCCCCCATCAGTTTGGCTTCATCCCAAATCGCTCAATTTGGGATAACATCCACACAATTGCCAACATATGCCAGGCTAACCCCACAGGCGCCCTTGCTTTCCTGGACCCAAAGAAAGCATATGACCGAGTGCTCTGGGGTTACCTAGAACAGTGTCTAAAGGCTTTCAACCTACCACCCCGCTTTATAAATTGGGCGCTCCTCCTAACGCGCTCAGCCAGGTTTGCAATCAAAGCCCAGGCTTCCTAACTGACACCATCACCCCCAAAGGGGCCTTAAACAAGGTGACCCGCTTAGCCCCCTACTATACAATTTTACCCTTGACCTCCTCCTCCACATTGCAAACTCAAAGCTCACTGGAATCAGGTTAAAGGGACAATTACCAACCAAAATGCTAGCCTTTGCTGACGACTGCGTTGTTGGAGTCTCAAGCAATAGGGATGCCAGGGCGATTGAGCGCATTATTCACCAGTATGAGTCTTTAAGTAACGACATGCTGAACAAACAGAAAATAGAGGTAATTGTAATGGGCAAATTCAGTTTGAACTGGGCCCCACCCTCCCACCACCACGCAAACCAACCAACCACACATCCAACCACAAAACAACAATCCAAGCCAGTAAAACCTCTGTGTTTACCCTTTTCACACCACCCTGCCACCAACCCAGCCTGTCATCTGGGCATATGGCTCAAAGCCGGTGGATATGCACTTGACACCATTGAAACCAACATTTTGGACAACATCACAAAAAGAATGACATTTATGCGGAGGAGTAAAGCTAGTTTAACCAGAAGAGTTGTGCTAGCCAATTCCCTGATCTTGTCAAAGTTATGGTTTGCTGCCCACGCAATCCCCTTTTCCGCCAACTTTACCAACGCAGTATACAAGCTCCTGCAGAACTGGCTATGGTCTGGATACCGCGCACCTGTCAGGCTGGAGACCATGTATGGCCCACGGAAGAAAGGCGGGATGGGGCTGCTCAACTTCACGGAAAGAGCAACGCAAATCCTAGGCTCATGGGTAGCTCTCACAACATCACCCAACCCATCATCCCCCCACTGGGCTAAGGCAGCCCAAATCAATTTCGCAAGGGCACTAAATCTGAGGTCCCCCTCCAACCCTGCAACTCTGATGAAGTACCTTGCAACACATACAACCGCCACTGGACCGCACAACACCAATTGGTATTTCAAACGCATCCTGCATAGCCTAAGACAAGGGGATTGGAGCTTCTTCTATGAACAGCAATCTGATGACATTCACCCTCAAAATGGTTACATGCAACTCCACAGGGGACAAACGGTGTCTAACGCGCATGCCCCACTACCACCCTTTCCTATTTCCTGGATTGATTACCTAGACTACCAAGACATCCCATATGACTTGCGCACCCAAAAGCAGGTGTGGGACCTCGTCACCTGCCCCCTCTTATCCCCACAAGTGTGCTCCACAGTGGGGCGATACATGCGCCATATGTTTAGAACAGCCGACTGTACTTTCTCAATGTTCAAGACATGCGCCATCTATGGCGGACCCAACACACTAGCACACCGCCTGGAAGAGTGCCCGCCATCCATGCACATCTGGGCCAACGTGATTCACTTGTTTCAACAATCACCTACAACTGAATTCCAACTATCCCGCGATATCCTGGCACTTAACATGGCCTCGCCTATCCCCCAGGCACTAAGGGCTCTAATTGTGAGCATTGCAATATGGTCCATTCACACAATTACCCTTGATGCTTTCAATGGGATCTTCCACAACATCAACCAAGCTATCGTCAGGTTCCACAGCCATTTGGACGACCACTTCCAAGTCTGGCTGTTCAGCTCACTCCAACACAAATGGAAGAAACGGATGGGCAACTGGATATCAATCTGGTTCCTTCGCTATGACATTGAAAACCTCACAGTCTTTATAGGCGGTACACCCTACTAGCCCCTGAGCTGCCATGCCACTTAAGGTCTAGTCAATCACCACCCGTGGCCCCCAGACACACCCAAGTGTGCCAAGTCATATTTTTGATTTCCTTTGTTTTGCGCTTTTTCCCTTTTCTGTTTCCCGCTTTCCTCTTCCCTACATATTGGGTGTGTCTACCCCCTGGTCAGCCATCCTCGTATAAATAAAAATATATTTATTATTATAAGTTTATATTTTGTTTATAATGTAACTCTACTTTTCTTTTTTTTATGTTTTATTATCTTCCTATGAAAGGTTTTTCTAATTGGCCCTCTTTTTGAATCTTATTATGAATTTTTCATGGACTTGATTATAAATATGGCCTGTTTTAACCTCTTTGATGGTGTAAACAAACCGTGATGTCTTCTCAATAATCACAAAAGGACCAATCCAAATGTGTTTTATTTCTGTTATTGGCCTGATCCATATATATTACAGATTAACTCATCACCAACTTTGAATTTAGTACAAATTATATTGATCTTTAAATCTTTTTCATGTCAGGCCTTTTTAAAAGCAAAACTGTTGTCAAAGGCTTGAGCTTGCAGTTTAATTAGGGTATCTGCAAGCTTCCTGACGTATTGAGGATAACTGCTCTCGCCAAAATCTTCTAGGACAAATTATAGCAGCGATGGTAGGGCTGGATGTCTTCCATATAGAACCTGGAAAGGCGACATCTTAGTGGAAGAGTGATTATATATGTTGTAAGAAACATGGACAAGCTTAGAAACGTGCTCCATTCAGATGGTTTTTCTAAGGTTAGCTTCCAGGAAATGTTTACAAGCATCTCATTTACAAGTTCAACTGTTCCATTTGTTTCTGGATGATAGGGAGCAGAGAGTACACCTCACACTCCCATTAACTGGTCAAGCTTAGTAATAACATTGGTGGTAAAATCACTTCTGTTATTGGTCAAGATAACCTGTGGACACCCATATTTGTGCATGACGCTCTCAAGGATAAACTTGGCCGTTGTCACTGCACCTATTTACCAAATAGCAATTGCTTCAACCCACTTAGTCAAGTGGTCAATAGCCATGATGATTTACTTGACCTTGGAATTGATAGCTGGAAGTGGTACAACAACATCTATGGATACAGTATGCCAAGAAAATTTGGGCCAAACAAGTGGTAAGATGTGCTCTTTCAGAACAGTTTTCACCTTGGCATTCAGAGCAGAACTCCAGTGTCTCTTGAATATCAAAGTGCATCGACTTCCAGTAGTAATATCTTTTTAAGATGATCCTTTGTTTTCTTGAATCCACCACGTCTTATGGCCTTATGCGCAGACATTATTAGATCCATTTGTGCCAAAAATCTTGGGTTAATGATCTTTTCCTTCAATTGTTTTGACAATGTTCCATTTTCCAACCAAAGTGTCCTTTCATAATTCCGTGAGCAATTTTTAGACAGATTAGGGCTCATCTTGGAATTCTCCACTGACCATATTTTGGAACAGCTCATCTGCAGCCAAACTGACAGTGGAAATTGTAGGTAAACAGGATAAGCAGTTGGCATTTTGGTGCTTCACTCCTGCACATTGTGTTTAATCATCTAATTATAGGCTTGAAGTTTTAATGCCCACCGTGATAATCAGCCCTCTGGTTCCTTCAAGTTGTTCAGCCATCTTAGGGATGAGTGATCTGTTACAACCATAAAGTGAGTGCCATGCAGATAAACTCAAAATTGCTTGTAGGCGTATATAACTGTCAAGCATTCCCATTATGTCACTGTGTAGTTCCTCTCATGGACGTTTAAGGTCTGACTAGCAAATACGATTGGATGTTCCTCGCCATCTACTCCTATCTGAGACAACATAGCTCTGACTTCTGTAAGCGAGACATCAGTTTGAACATTAAAATTGCGCTCAAAGTCCATGTATCACAGAACTGGTCCCATTATTAGGGCTGATTGAAGCTGATTGAATGCCTCTTGACAGGCTCGATTCCAGTCAAATATGACCTAGTCCTTAAGTAGATGAAACAAAGGCTTCACAATTTGTGCAAAATTTGCAATGAATTGGCGATAATAACCAATCATGCCCAGGAAAACTTGCATATCGTGTTTGGATTTAGGACATTTCATCTTCAATATTGCATCTAGTTTGGACGGCTGAGGTTGAAGTCCTTCTTTATTAATAACAAACCCAAGATATTCCAATTGGTTTTTGAAAGATCTCTACTTTCTGGGTTTGATTTTCATTTAGTGGCCGCTAGTCTCTTGAAAACCTCATCTAAATGTTTATAGTTGATTGGTGAAGGTGCAGCTAAAGATATTTATGTCGTCCAAGTAGACTAACACACAAGACAACTTTAAATCCCCTAGAATTGTGCCCATCGCTCTTTGAAACGTAGCTGGAGCATTACATAGCCCTTGTGGCATCCTTATTGACTGGAATAAGCCCTTCTGAGTTATGATAGCACATTTTTTGCGCTCTTCAGGCATATTAATCTGCCAGTATCTGCTTATTAGGTCCATAGCAAAGAAGAACTTTGCACCTTCAAGTCAATATAAGGCTTTGTCAATCCATGGAAGGAGATAAGGATCTTTCTTTATGATGTAATTTAGTTTTTGATAGTCAATGACAACCTGGTTATTTCCCATCCTTCTTTTTACTATTAAAATTGGGGTGGCCCAAGGACTCTGTGGGATCCACCGACGGATGCCACAAATATTTTATCAAAATAAGAAACTTACTTTTTTAAATATATGTAATAATAAATGCTTTGTTAAAGTTTTTTATGTTTTTTATTGTTTATGCGGGGCAAGCCAAAAAAGCCCTTGATTTGATACTAGTATTTCCTATAAAAACTAGATCCAATCCTGGGGCCATGGGAATTTGGGGCTAAAGTATTATAAAGCTGAGTCATCCAAATTAGGAAATATAGGCTTTTGGCCTATCATATTGAGGATAAAAATTTTGTGGTAAAACTAACCCATGTGGTAATGATTTGATAAATTGTATCCAATCACCAGTGGGTAAAATCTTCTCACCTCGGAGGTGATCAGACCCATGTGGTATTGAACACCTCAAATTTGGCCAAGAAGTCGGAGCAATCCTATTGTCAGTTCTTACCTTATTAAGCCAATTTTGGTTATAAATCATATTTACTGATAGATAGGGTTCCACCAAGAATCCACCAAGGTCATTTCACCATTGGTACTCATATCATTGATAACCACAATATTGTTCAGAGATTGGACAGGTGATGGGCCAATTACGTTAACAGATTCAGGGGCATTCTTACCTCCAACATTCTTTTTCAGAAAGTCAAGAAGGAGAATGTCTGACATTGCCCCTCAAGAATGTTGAGAGGAGTGTAGGGTTGTAGGAAGCGGCCATGTACCCAGTTTATGGTAATTCCTATAGCCATAGACTTTATAGAATACTCATTTCCTCTCTTATACGTGATGGTAAATGGCCCCTCCCAGATTGATCCAAGTTTGCCACTACCTAGAGTTATGCGATTGTGGTAATATAAAACCATATCTGACACTTGAAATGAAGGTAGAGGAGCTCAGAGCTCATTGGCAGCTTGGCCTTCTTTAGTAACCGTTTTAGCTAGGTTGGTCATAGCCTCTGATTGAAGCTGAATGATGCAGTTAGCTAACCTTTGCATGGCTTTCTCAGGTTCCGCTTCTCTAGAGAAGACATCCTTATCTAATAGAGCAGGTATGCTTGGTTCCCTGCCATACAAAATTCAGAAAGGGGACATTTTCAAAATCTGATGACAGCTAATTTGATAAGCCATAAGAGCGCTAGGGAGATAATGATCTCAATGAAGGGGATCAGACGAGGCCATTTTCTGTAAAATAGAAACCAAAGTACCATTTGCTCGCTCCACTATACCATTGGTTGATGGGTTATATGGAGCTGAGAACAGTTGATGGGTTCCCATGGAGGTAGCCAAGATTTTAACTACTCTGGAGGTACAATTTTTCCCATTATCACAGAGTAGTACTTGTGGGCACCCGTGTCAAGTGAAAATATTTTGATGAAGAAAGGTGGCAGTGGCCTTAGCAGTTTGGGCTGGCAGCGCCACAGCTTCAACCCACTTCGTGAAGTGGTCAATACCTAACAAAATATATCTGTTTCCACCTGTGGTTTGAGGAAGCGGACCTACTACGTCCAAGCTTATGGTATAAAATGGTTGTTGCGGCGTAGTCAGCTGATATTGATATCTAGTTTTGAACCAAGACTGCTTCTTACATATAAGGCAAGCATCCAAGACTTCGATGATGGCTTCCATGATTCCCTCCAAAAATATTGATCCCGAATCCACTCGTAGGTTTTCTTTACTCCTCCATGGCCTAAAGTTGAATGAGCTTCCAGGATAACAGGTACACGTTCTGAGGATCATAGGTAAGGCAACCACTTCACCCCCACTTGTTTATACAACTTCCCACTTTTTACTTTAGTGTTATGGGAGTGCCAGGCCAACATCCTCTGTACAGGCTCATCCTCATCTTCCCAGTTGTTTGGGGTCATTAAAAGATCATACAGCCGCTCCGCTTCACTTTTATCTAGGTGGAGGATGGGCAGCCGAGTTAACCCATCAACATTCATGTTGCAGGTTCCAGCGTGGTGTTTGATCTTTATATCATAATGCTGGAGCTTTAGAGCCCAGAGAGCTAATCGCCCCGTAGGGTCCTTCATGTTTTGCAACCATTTTAAAGATGCGTGGTCCATAATCACAGTGAAAGAGGTCCCATATAAGAAAGGATGATAATGCTTCACTGCTTTTAGAATGGCAAGACACTCCTTCTTGGTAACACTATAGTTGCGTTCTGCCTTTGATAGCATCTTACTAAAATATGAGACAGGATGATCTACCCCTTTTTCATCTAATTGAGCTAGGATGGCCCTGACGGCGTAATCTGAGGCATCTGTAAACAAGATAAACGGTTTTCCATAATTGGGATGCCTTAGGATAGGCCGTTTTTGTAGCAGCAACTTCATTGTTTCATAGGCAGCCTTCTGTTCAGTGCCCCATTGAAAAGGGATATTCTTTTTTAGTAAACGAAAAAGGGGCTCTCTGAGTTGGGCAAACTTAGGGATGAACTGATGATAATACCTTATCATCCCTAATAATACCTGTATATCCCATAGGTTTTTGGGGGTGGCATTCTGGCAATCGCTTCAACCTTATTTTGTATGGGTTTGATACCCTCTCAAGAAATGGTATGTCTGAGGAAGTTTAATTTCTTTTGGAAAAAAGTACACTTTGAAGGTTCTAATTTAATAGTTGAGCGTATAAAGTTTTGGAATACCTCCTTCAAATGATCCAGGTGTTTGTTAAAGGACTTTGAGAATATGGTAATGTTATCAAGATAAACGATAACGCAAGTTAACTTAAGATCCTGCAAAATGTGATCCATCGCATGCTGGAAGGAGGCAGGTGCGTTGCACAACCCTTGAGGTAATCGCGTGGGTTGGAAAAGACCTTCACTGCATATCAACGCGCATTTCTCTTGATCTTGAGGAGATAGATCCATTTGTTAATAACCACTGGCCAAGTCCATGGCAGAGAAAAAGTTTGAGCCTGAAATCTGGGCCAGGGCATTGTCAATGCGTGGGATAGGATAGCTATCCTTTTTCTTAAGATTGTTTAACCTGCAATAGTCCATAACTATCCAATGACCTTTATTTTTCTTCTTAGTTAGCTAAAGGGGGAGGACCAAGGGCTTTGCGAAGGAACTAATAACCCCGCGTCTAATAACTGCATGAGTTCCATCCTCATTTGTTGTTCCTCCACCTTTGACTTGTAATAAGGTTTTGACCAAATGGGATGGGCATCACCCACATCGATAGAATGGCAACAGCCCTTCATGTGGCCATAATCATTGTCCAACTTCGAAAATATATCACTATACTCATCTAGAAGAGTATGCACTTTCTCCAACTCATCTGAATTCAGCTCATCTGAAATATGGACATTTGGCAAGGTACATACCAGATTGTCTGCAGAAAGGCCTAAATCTGCCATCGAGCCAATAGAGTGGATTTTTTCAACTTCTTCCATAGAGAGTAAAAACCCTCGGCCCACCTCCTGATGCTTTCTTACAAATATATCCTTTTCCGTGAGATTCCCCAACAATAGAGTAATAGGTCTCAGATAGGCTGGGTCTAAAACACCAGGCAATACCCAAGGCTCAACAGGGCTAATTCTGTCAATGCTTAAGAGGTGTAATAAACAGTGGTGAGGGATTTTAAGAGTGATTTTCGTGTCTACCACCCGTTGTTCACCAGGCTTAATCACCACTTCATCGGCTGCATAAAACGGAATACCTTTGGTAGCATCCACGGAATCAGGCTTATTTTTGTATTTCGCCCAGAGGTGATATAATGTATAGGTAAAGCAGAAAGCGGGTACTCAACCATGCAAGAGTATTCCTTCTTGCTGGGTTCTTTATTGGCTAGAACTAAGGGGGCTTCATAATTGAGCAATGACAAGAACCCCTGCTTTATATTGATAATACCTTCATATTCAATCATAAACTGAGTACCTATAAGCATATCATAGGCGTTATTATCCGAAGCCACTGCAGGGGCCAATAGAATAAGCTTCCCAATATGAATGGGAAGGGACGAGTAAGCACCAAGTGCGCGGGTGATTTTGGGACCAGCGGTTCCAAAGTCTTGGTTATATTCTAAGTCAGGTGCAAGTTTGATTTTTTTCATCAACTTGGAGGAGATTATGTTCACCGGGGAGCCTGTATCTAGGATAGCCATCACCTGAACTTTTTGGATAACCACTTTGACCTTTGTAAGTATCCCCCCAAAAGTGGGCGATAGCGCTAATACCTCCTTAAGATGAAAAGTGGAGGTTAATTTGTGCGCGGTCTCGGGGTAATTTTCCAGGATGGACTGCAGGGTATGGCCATGCTGGAGAGGGAGAATAAGGTTAGACAAGACCTCATCCACATCACTGGTAGCGTTGATAACAGCTGGTTCCCCTACAACTTGACAGAGATATGTCTCTTCAGGTATGTTGGCCTCATCTACTCCTCCAGCGTTTAAGCAATTGAGGACTTCCACTTCAGCAGGTACTCCTACAACAAAATAGCCAACCTCATCTGTACCCTCTTCAGAATCATCCCCAGGGGTATTAGTAACGCGAGGTAATGGCATAAGTTGTTTAAATGAGTCAGGCACATGAGTTTTGTCAGCAATAGGTGTGCCTTTCCCTAAGCTTAAATTACTTTTCCCTGCTCCTGTTCCTCGGCGTCAGCTTTCTTTTTCCAGCACACAGCCTCCTTGTGTCTGAACTTGTAGCAGTATTCGCACCAAGGGCGTTCAGGACATTTTGCTTTAAGGTTTTGCTCTTCAGGGCCCATTATCTGAAGGGGCTCTCTCTTGTCTTCAATAGCTAGGTCCCAAGGCTTAGGCTTTGAATCCTTAATGGTTAAAACGCAAGGATGAGATACTGCTTCGCGTGAAACTTTGGGCTTATAGAAGTCAGCGACATCTATTAACGCCTCCTTGATGTCTTGAATAGTATGGAAATAGCGTTTAAAAGAAGTGATGTGCATCGCTAACGGAGGGTAAGAAGCCACTCCAGTCAAAATGGCAGCTACAGAATTATCCAAAGTCAACATCTTTGAGGTTAACAACGTCTGTGCTTCCATATAGAATCGTTCCACAAAGGCAGCCACTGACTCTCCTTTTCGGATACTCATATGCATAAAGGCTTTCTTTTTCATGCTTAAAGCCTGTTTTGAACTGAACGTGTTTATGAGAGCCTCTTTAACCTCGGACCAGGTGCTAAGAGCATCCATATGTGAAACCATCACCTCCTGTGCCATGCGGCCCAAACAGGAAAGTATATGTTTGGCCTTCTGACGATCCATTGCCCCTTCCATAGCCGCTTCATAAACGTATAAAAATGAAGCAATGCTGCCCTCACTGGGGATAAACTTGCCTTTGAACGTCAGTTTGAATGAACTAAAGTCACCCCCGGTAAGGGTATGAATAGCTGGAGCTTCTGTTTCCGGGGTTTCAGAGCGGTAATTTAACTGGTCAAAGGTATGCAAAAGGTGATTGAACTAATCATGCATGGCTTCGAGCCAGGTTTCCATTTTAGAGAGGGCTTCTAGGGGCCCAGATTCACATAGTCTCAGTTGAGCTTCATTCCCTAATTTATGAGTTTCAAGATCTTCCACTCGGCTCTCCATTGCATTGACTTGAAAACGGAGTTGTGACACCAGCAAACTTAGGTTTAATTGAGCAGTTTCCACGGCTTCCACGCGTTTCTTCAACTCTTCTTTCATTTGTTTACACCTTTCATCATCACGAGGGTGTGAGCTTGGGCCTTGTACTCCATCCTTGATCTGCTCATACTTCTTCTCAACCTGCGTTAATTGACTAACTACTTTCTTCAACAGCACAGGGCTTTCCAGCGAAGCTTTTATCACTTTTGCTTTGGTTTCACATTCATTCAGGCGATGTGCCAAATATTTGGTTTTTAAACGAAGCTTTGAGAGCTAGCTCCTTTTCTAGCTGAACAACCTTGCCCCAAGGGTGGAGGTGGTGCTATATGGTTCAAGCAACAGATGGCGCTTAAGCTCATCAACACGCGAAAAGGCCTGAGTTAACTGTCGCTCCACCACAGCCACACGCTGTTCATATTCCTCTTGAGAGACGAAGTCAGGGGCTAAGAGGTCCTGGTGTGTTTGCTCATTATGTTTTTCAAGTTAAAAGCAAACTCCTTTAACAACGAGAAAGTGCTAGCAGTGGAAGCGTTCAGTTTATCCCAGAATATCTTCATGGCCTCCTCAACATACTTTACAATCCCAGTGTCCATGGTAGTAAGTCAGTCATGCAGCTATATGATGAAGTTGCGATTAGCTTCCACACCAGATCTGAATGCTCCAAGATGTTTGGAGGTCAGTTGGTACAACTTATCATAAGCTAAATTCAGAGCTGCATGAGTATCTAGGTGTCAATGTAACTCTTTGTGATGTCTGGCTAAGAGATGCATCATGTGTACCAAGGCAGGGTGAGAAAACTTGCGTATGTAGGTGGTCAAATTTGTAAGCTGGCCATAGGTCTCTGGGAGGACACTAATCTCATAGAGAAACAAGTGGGGTTCCTCTACCAATGACGCTTGTTCATGAGACACAATGTCACCAGGGTTAAGGATATCATGAGTAAGGTCTCTTATAGCTTCAGTGGCTGGCCAGGTGATGCGACGAGACTCAGGTATTAATATGCGCTCATATCGTTCTTCTCCAAACATCAAAGTGATAGGGCTGTCCATTCAATCATCATCTTCAGTCCCTTCCCCATTTTTCACCCAACGGGTGACACTCTCCATTGTTTTAATACTTTATTGAAGTATTCAGGGTAAGCCCCCTGTAATAAGCACCAGTTTGTGGGATCTACCGACGGATGCCACAAATATTTTATCAAAATAATAAACTTACTTTTTTTATAAAAGTAATAATAAATGCTTTGTTAAAGTTTTTTATGTTTTTTATTGTTTATGCGGGGCAAGCCAAAAAAGCCCTTAATTTGATACTAGTATTTCCTATTTAAACTAGATCCAATCCTGGGGCCATGGGAATCTGAGGCTAAAGTATTATAAAGCTGAGTCATCCAAATTAGGAAATATAGGCTTTCAGCCTATCAGAATGAGGGTAAATATTTTGTGGCAAAACTAACCCATGTGGTGATGATTTGATAAATTGTATCCAATCACCAGCGGGTAAAATCTTCTCACCTCAGAGGTGATCAGACCCATGTGGTAATGATTTGTTAGTTTGTACCCAATCATCAATGAGTAAAATCTTCTCACCTCAGAGGTGATCAGACCCGTGTGGTAATGAACACCTCAAATTTGGCCAAGAAGTCGGAGCAATCCTATTGTCAGTTCTTACCTTATTAAGCCAATTTTGGTTATAAATCATATTTCCTGATAGATAGGGTTTCACCAAGAATCCACCAAGGTCTTTTCACCATTGGTACTCATATCATTGATAACCACAATAATGTTCAGAGATCAAACAGGTGATGGGCCAATTATGGTAACAGATTCAGGGGCATTCTTACCTCCAACATTCTTTTTTCAAAAGTTGAGAAGGAAAATGTCTGACAGGCTCTTTGATGGGGCCAGCATTCCACGATCTAGGAGCTCTTTAATCTCTTTTATGACAACTTTTTATGCTGCTTTAAAGCATCTAATTGGGTGTATCTAGATGGGGTCATGGTCACCGGTATCAATAGTATGTATCACGTCTTTAGCACAACCTAAATCAAAATCATCTTTCACAAATGTTCTTTGGTATTGCAGAGATAAATATTGAACTTGAGCCTTTTCCAGGTCAGTCAGAACCTTAATTCGTCCATAGGAAAACCGTTATTGATACTACTGATCCCTTTAATGTTAAGTTCTATCTCGTCTAGGGTTCCAAATTTGTGAAATGTTTGAATTTCCGTAGTTGTAAATAAATGCAGGTAGGCAATAACTTAGTGCTTCTGTATACCGATGGGCCAATTCTGTAGGTTTGCACATAAGATTTAAATCTCTTCATGCCCTAAATGACTATATCAGGTGTAATATTCAGCTCAGATTGGGATCTAGACCATAGTTTTAATATTTCCCCATAAAGTCCCTCTGAAATTATAATAGTCAGCCCGGTAGGGACAACTACTTGAGTTCCAGTCAGCACAGTAATTTGCTAATTTGCAAGTAATGGGATTCCTTTTGATTCACAAATCTGCATTGGAAGTGCATTATATTCTGAACTTGATTTTGAGTACTCAATCAGGACTATGACATCCTTGTAGGCCAGGTTGAAAAATAAATTAATTGTTTCTTTTTGGCTTTTCCGCTTTTGTTATAGTATAGTGGGATGCTCTGCCCCAAGATATTCAGCATATCTTCTTTGTGATTTGAGACAACACCATATCTTCTCAAGAAATCAGTCCCAATCAGGATGTCGTAGCTTGTATTCAGCAACACTATGGCTGGTGCTGTTACTACAATGGATCTGAAACATAAAGGCAACGTGCTGTAGTCCTTGAGTGACTTGGCGTTGTGGGCTCCTGCTTTGCCATATTCTTTACAGTGTGCAACGTCAGGCGAAATCTTCAGCTTCGTGACTAGTTTGGTTCTGAAAATGTTGATAGGTGCCCCACTATCAACAATGGCCTAAACCCAAACTTTATTTACTGCAAAATCCACATATTTACATTCAAAGTAGGTATCAGAATCATTATTAAGTGAATATTGAGGTAGTTGTTCGTTTCCAAGTGGGACTTCAGACTTAAACAGATTTCTGGAAAATTCTCTGCTAAAGTCTTCATGGGTATGGCCATTTGCATGTCATGTAGTGTGGTCAGATTGGATGAACATTTAGGATGGTTCTCAGCCCTTGATCAATGACCTGTTTGGCATAGGGCTTTGATACTTCAGCCTGATCTTATTCAGTAATCTTTAGCTGCTTCAAGTCTTTTGCTTTGGCTTGTGTGGTAATCATATAAACATCTTCAGTCTTGATGTGGTGCAGGATATCTTCAGCCACTTTGTTGGCCAAGAAAAGCTTGCTTGGGTTGGGTGAAATTTGTTAGGGCATTGGTGGAGGTAGAGCATTCCGCCTCAACTCCACCTCCTCTTTTCCTGCCTTTTTTCATTGTTAACCTTTAAGGCCACATTCACCTCAGTTTTTATCTGCCCATCTGTGGCACGGACTAGCAAAGTGTCCTATTCAGCCACCAATTATGACAGGTAATCATCCCTGATTGCTGATTGGTTTTCTGATCACAGGCCGATTGTTTTTCCCTGATTGTTTGAAAAAAATATTCTTTGGTCCTGAAAAAAATTTCAATTTGATCTTTAAGCTGATTAGGGGCTTCAAAGCTACTTGTGCACTGTCTCAAATAATCTGTGAGTTCTAGTGCTTCCAAGGTCCGATTAAAGGCTGTAATCATGACATGCTGCAAGCCACAGTATGGTTTGACAGAATGCTGCATGGCAATCTTTGCATCGAATTCATTTTTAGCATTAGACCCAAGTAGGACCTGAGCCTCATGGTAAGACCTATATATAAAGTCTCTGATGGACTCATTCTATGAGATTGATATTTAGCATATCTATCTTTTGGGCTGATAGCTTATCAAGCCCTCTGAATTGTCTTAACTGCGTTATACATCCAAATAGGACCAGTCGTCACCCAGATAGGGCATAACAAGATCATCACTATGGGAGTCCAGGCAATTGATGAGAGCTGTAGACATTGCATGATTGGATCCTCCTTGAATAGCTTTTTTGAACAATTTTAGGAACTAATGTACATTCCCTTCTTTGTCAAATCTTGGCAATTTCAAAGGTTTAAAGTCATCACACCCAGAATTGGCCAGAGGGTTACGCTTCATCTGGAGTTTGAACATCTTGAGGAATCTTCTGTTAGAATTGGTCCATGTTTGCAATGAGTGTTATCTGGAGTTGGAATAAAAGCAAAAATTTTGAGCATAGAAAGAATATCTATAATATACATTTCAGCATTCATCTCAACCCCTGAAGATTTTGCTTCATGGAATTTTTTTCCAAACTGCTCAATTAGGAATCCTGAATTCATACTTGGGTTGTTTCCCCAGTTGTTTTCTGCCTAAATACTTAGATGTTTTACTGCTCTCCCCCTCGAGGACTGGTTAAACATTTTAACTTTTTTCTTTTAGGACATCAGCTTCCTTATTAAGACTCTCACGTTCTTTTCTATAGGTAATTTGAAAAGCCAATATAAGCTGAACATCTTAAGTCAGATAAGCAAAGTGGGCATTCGTCGCTGATAGCTGGGTTTAAAGATCTTGCTTATCCTTGACAATATTAGAATTCTTGGCTTGCACAGATGATACTGTTGACTGGAGTCTCAATAATTCTTCATGAATTTAAGCGAAATCCTCCTCATAATCTGGCTCTACTGGAATGGCGGCCAGATCCTCAATGCTTTTTTGTAAAAGTTCTAACTCAGTTTTGGCATATTCATCAATCTTAAAGAGCATTGTTTTCAATACCAGATGATTTCTTTGAGAAAAAGTGGCATCTTTGGTCAAATTTTTGGTCCAAGTAGACAGAAATTTGGAGTAACCTTCCAATTTCAGGAAGTATTTATTAATATTATGGACCCACTCACTGGTGAATCCATGTAAAGAGAGGACCTTGGATTTAATCTTCAGAACTTTTTCTTTAAGTTGTTCTTCCAAAGTATTTAGTCTTCTGTGGGCATCGTTGACCTGTTCCTTATTGTTGATGATGGCTTTTATGACTTCGTTGAAGCTGAAATTTAGCTTATCTAGTAGATTTGATCAGAAATATCACTCTTCCTCTTGTACTCTGTATATCTCTGTAAGCTCTAGATTCTGATGAGCCAGAATTCTTTGGGCGTGCTTAATAAAAGGCTGTACAAAGCTGATCAAGGGATCATTGATTGCTTGTGTACAATAGAGGCGTTTGGACAGAAATGCAATTGTTACCTCTTGGTATTGCATATACATCTCTATTTTAAAGCCTGATCCTTCAAGTTGTAAAACAGACCAAAAGACGGGTCCACCTGAGATGTACCAATTCTGTACCCATGAAAGAGGGTCTCTATCGTCTCCTTAACACTATCTGAGGTAAACTTGGTAGGGTCTGTTGAGCCCCCATGCACTTTTCCCGCCGTGATAATATCTAAGGAGTAAAAAGTACTATCCTCAGTATTTTGGTAAGCAGTGCTAAAGTACTCAGTGATTTCTTGATCACTGGTTTCCATATCATTTTCATCATATCTTCTGGCAGCTTCTGCCTGGTATCCAATTAATTTTCATATTAAAAGTTTAGTGTTGTTTTTTGGTGAGAACCACTTGTAAGTTTTTAAGAATTTACTCACTTATTAAATATAATCCTACTTTGATAGTTGGATAGTTTTTGATATATCTTCAATACTGCTATGTATCTTATGGTATTTCCTAACCATCTGAAGATCACAAAGCTAAATGATAGTACTCAACTCTTATGGTCTCTTCTGGGTAATTTTTCCCTCCTTAATTGAGAACTCTCCTGATGCAGGTAATAATGACAAGCTTCCCTGAATGCTTGTCTACATTTCTTAATATAAAGATTGAAATAATTAAGACAATATAATATGATAGTTATAATTATATGGTAAAATGATAATTTTATTTTAGGGCCAGGAGCTGGTATTTTATACCTCTAGGGCATCTCCTGGTCATACTCATTTATTAAATGAGTTAATTAAAGACATGCCAATCTGCTATAAATTATGCCAGTTGTTATTAAAAAACCCAAGTTAAATTGGCTCTTGAATTAACTTAATTACAAATTGTTTCAGCCTTATTAGAGGCACTACTACTCTCATAATTGGAAGATTTTTAAGCTTACTATTAGCATCTCAGCGGTGTATATTCACCTTTCAACCAGCCCAATTACATTTCGTCATACAGTTGACAAAATACAATAATTGGGAGAAAGAATATTTGGAATTCAAATAATGACGCACCCCTAATAGGGACGCCAGCAGGCCTCTTAATAATATTAAGTTATTATAAAAGCCATCCATGTTTAAGTACTATTGTGCCAAATACAATGATCAACATACATAAAAGTTAATATTCTTTAATCATATTTGATTAAATTCAAAAATGCAATTATGTTTGTGCCTTAACCCACTTGATTTGCCCAAGTGGGACCCATAATTAGCCATAATAATATTATATCATATCTATTATAAGCTACAATAATTGGGTCGTTTAGATGCAATCAAGGCGGTTTTGAGGTGAATCTGATTTATCATACTATGCAGATAAATCAGGAAGAATCAAAGGATCCATCAATGGGAGTAATTTATAAGAATAGATGGTTTTTCTGGAAGGGTTTATTTTCAAGTCAACCATCAAAATCTAACACTTGATTGGCACTTACAACATCCAAGGTGGATATTAATTGTTTTGTCTTATGCTGATTTGAGGCGCCTTCCACCACAAACTCTACTCACTTGAAAAATTTGTGGATATTCCCATTGCAACCAAATGGAGGCAGCTTATCAATAAAAGCCTCCTGAAGAAGCTCATCCTGCCTTTTGAACACTGCATCCATGACAGGTTTAATTTCTGCATATTTGGTTGACACAGTGGACTGGAAGGATTTCCTTTCAATGCAGTCCTGAAGCAACTTAGCCAGCAACTGGAGATTTTATTTTTTTAGTGGTTGGTCAATGGGCCCCTTGTAGTGAGTACCACTGCTATAATTTTGGGCAATAGATTAGCTATATGCCAGGAGAAGTTTTGCACAGGGTCAAACCCAATTAGCAATAGAATGATAATATGGAGATTGATGGCCTCAAAACACACAAAAATAAATTTTGAAGCAATTGCCCCAACAACACTTCATTATTTTATCATAATATTATCAGTGGATACTCGCAGTTTCACTCTACTTCCTAAACTAACAATTCCCCCTTTCCATCTTTGTACCTTGCTTATATGTCAGCGACTTTGGTCAACACTGACCCTTTTGCTTAGCTATTTTTTGAGCAATTTTCCTAATTCCACAGAGGCTACTAATCATTAAATTCACTATCACTTAGTCCAAGTTGATATACTAAATATTCATTGTATATCAACATCACCTTATTGCCAAATTTTGGAGCCAATTCAATAATTACTTGTTCAAAGTTTGGTATCACCCTATTGTCTCATTTCATGATGATCTCATAATATATTTAGAATACTCAGCTCGTCCAATTTATCCCATTCTGTCATAGAGACTTAGGGTTTATTGTCCAGTAATATCAGATTCTCAACAATCAGGATATAAAAAAAACTAGTTTGCATAGGCTCTATCATCTCCAAGATGGACTTAGCCCCCAATCACGGAATATTGAAGCCTTACAGAATATTTAGATTACCAAAACATATTTAACATTCTATTTTTTAGTATGGTATGGCATTATAAATTGTTTATAAGGGTTTGCTCATATTGCCAATCCATTAGTTTTTTATTAAATTAAGGGGGTCAAGTTCAACTGGCCTTCAGAGTGCCAGTCAGCATCTGATTGGCTGCAAATTAAATTGATGAAGGCACCTATTTTTCAATAACCAGCATTGGGATACAATTTATCATCCAAATGGATGCGTCTTTACAGCCATTGAAGCTGTTCTTTCACAGGTGGGGGAGGACGGCGAGGAGCACCCAGTAGCATATTGCAGTCAGATTATCAATTGCCATGAACAAGATTATATTGTCACATAGAAGGAGTACATTCCCATTATTTATGCATGAAAAAAGTTTTGGGCGTACTTATATGTACTAGCTACAAATTGGTCACTGATCGTTACTCCTTAAAGTGGGTACAAAGTAAAAAAGATCAAGAAGGGAGGTTAGCACGCTGTGTACTAGAATTCTAATCAAATGATTATAAGATCGTCCAACAAGCAGGCTCAGCTCACCAGAATGCTGATGGGCTGTCACAACTACCTCTAGTAGCTATCCTGGTCTCTTTCTCAGATGTACTATTTGTTAAAATGTTAGAAGGTAATCACACAGATAAACAAAAATAATACAGGCAGCCCTATACCGGCTTATATAAGATACTGTGAAAACAAAGGATATTATATAGTACATATGATGATGGATACAGAAAGTGAGAACAAGGCCTATTATAAGGATAGATATCATAATGGAGGCAACAGAGCCGTGGGCCATGAGGGTATAATAAAACGCTTGAACAAGCTAGGGCCAACTACTATTGGTATTCAGAACAGTTTAAAGTACAAGATGTAACTTTGCACTGTCATAAATGTCAACTAGGTAATGCTTAAATTAACAAACAGCATACCAGTTAATGAATCCGAGCTGGGCTTAGGACCATTTTTGATAATGTGATTGGCCCCTCCCTAAAAGGAGCTTGTATTCTATGTATATACTGAGACTGTCGATTATTTTAATAAATGGGTCAAAACCAAGGCAATTTGAGATGTGGGAGTTTCTATCCCAAAGCTAAAATTGATTTTAAAAAATATTATTTACTGACAAGGATGCCCTTAGATGATACTCACCAACAATGGTATCAGTTTCATGTCTAATGCAATCTCAAGATCAATGAGCTTATGCCTATTAGAGGTGTCCTATCAGCCTCATACCACCCCAGAACCAACTGGGTAGTTGAATGAGAAAATGGGACATTAGTCAAGATACTTATTAAAATAACCACAAACTTACCATCCTAGTGGGAATTGCACGTTAAATCTGCTGTGTTTGCATACAATATATGCTATCACAGCAAAATGGGAACAACCCATTCAAATTACTATATTTTGTCATCCAGATATGCCACCTTTTTTATACTTGGTTCTCCCAAAATCACCCACCGTTAACCCATTTAAATATGCCAATAGGCTAGCACAATTATTGATAAAATTACAATCTCAGGCCTACGGTTCCACTTTAGCCAGAAAATTTCACAGTAATAAGATGATGATATTATATGAGCCTGTCTACCCACATTTCAAGTAGGAGACACAGTAGCTTACTGTGATACCCATAAAGCTGGAAACAATATAAGCTATCATCTTTCTAGAAAGAGCCATTTACAGTAATTTTCAGAACAGGACTAGACGTATAAACAATTTAGGATTTTGTGGAGGCTGGATTGACAATAGAGTACACAATAAGTTTCTATGTCCTTTTTAGAATTATGACAATACCCACGCTATGGATATTTGTAGATGGTCTTTCTTTCCGCTCAGCATCACTTTTAAGAAAATTTATTAAAAAGCATACATTAATTTTCCATTGCCACCTACACCATATCAGTTTTCCATTTATGTCAGCGGATCTGCCACCTGCTGCCTCAGCGTGGGGCAGCAGCGCTCCACCTGCTAGCGTTTTCCGCCCAGCAGGCAAACGCATATGGATGGGCTCATACATCCCACCTAATGCATCAGGCCGATTTGTCCCTCCAAGAGACTTATTACACTTGGCACAAGTCCACCCAACCTGCCCCCACCCACTTGCCCTACCCCAATCCAATATTTGCTTTTGCCTACAAGTTGAATATGGGCATCTCTTCCTGTATGCCAACAAAGCAATAATTGAACTGGCAACAACCACATTTTCACCAGTGGGATTTATTGACTTCCTCCCTTATAAGGGCTATTTTGATATTGGTTTTCCCACTGAAGAGGACTCAGCTTCTGCAGCAACTATACCCTTAATATATAAAAACACTCCTATTCCCACAACCCATACATGCCTCCCCAGTGACACCACAATGGTGGTGACCTTTGCAAACCTTCCTTTGCACCTTCCTCCTCAAACACTCTATGAAGAATTGATGATGGGGCTGTCCAAATATGGTACAAACCCCATCCTCTACTTCCTGGTCCCGAGCGGAGCTGAGCAGTTAGCGGCACCATGGGCAATGGCCACCATTACCCCCACCAGCCAACCATAGCCCAGCACATCCCACCACGTGCCCATATCCCATCTGCACCAGATCACTTCTTTTGGGCTCATATTGACAATGGCTGCACCGTTTGCCCCCTCTGCCATGAGTTAGATCATTTTAAAAAAAAACTGTAGCTACAATTCAAAACAAGTGGAATCCGCCAAGCCCACACATGAGGCCACACAAACAGCGTTTGAGTGGGGATTTTGGGTGCCCCCACCCCCTCCAGCTGAACGCTCATAAATCAGCAAAACCTTTGCAACCAAAGACCAAGCTAGCTTTAAAAAACTTTCAATATACCCAATCAGGAGCAGGTTTGGACCCAAATTCAATCCAACCAATTTTACACCCCAAAACTTACCCAACCAAAACCACATCTCTCCAAATTAATCATGCTCAACCAAAATCCCTGGGACTTATTAATGAAATAACTGAATCTGGGGAAATTGTCCTACCTCCTGACTTTCCAATTAATTTGGAACCATATCTACCTTCAGATTTCGATGCCCCATTTCCACCCAAGAAATATGCCCCCAAACCCACTGCTACCCCATTTTTGAGTGGCCATCAACTTGCCGATGCCACAGTGGCCTCTCCTGATAGCTGCCATCTCTGCAAAGCCATGGCACTCTCTATCATTGAATTTAATGAAGGGCTACATTTAATTAATTTCCCTGCCAATTTCCCTGAGGTTGCAAAAGTGGAAATTGAACGGTTAAGGGAAACTGCCACCTCTACTGTCAAGCAAGTTGTTGCACTGGCAGAATTTTCCCCCACCACATGTATCACCAGGGTCAATATCACAAAATTCTCCCAGCTTCTCAATGCACACATACAAGCCAAACACCATGTTGCTGAATTCTTGGAGGCTATTCTCCAGGCCCAAATTGTTACCAGAGAACTTAACACTTATCTATTTTCCCTTGACCCACATCAAGCAGATGCCCCAACCCCCTTGCTCTAAGCTTTGATCTGCCTCTTCAATCATGAAGATGAAATTGATACTCCGCCTGATCCCTTCTCCCCCTCCTCTATGGTGGGATAAATGGTTCATGACTGCTACACCTGGTAGGTTAATTTTTCTTTTTGTTTTGGTGTCTCGCCACTCATTTAGGGCGTTTGGTTTGTGTTTTTCAGTCGTTATTTTGTATTGGTAATGTCCATCCCCTGGTCGGCTTACCTCAAATAAAATTTAAAACAATACCCACTCTATGGATTACAGCTGGGTAGATAACAATGATTATTTAAATAATAAAACAACTTTAATACAACTATCCACCAGAGCTCTCAAATATAGTCAATGAGGGGAAATGGAAATAGTTGACTAGATTTGGGATCACAACCTAAACACACTAAATTCAGTAATTCAAGAAAAACACTCTACAACTATTATGTATATTTACTAAGCATATTGGCACTAATTTGATAGTCTAAGGTTACATGATTAACATACATACAAATATTGACTACCGTGAAGAATAAATGTCCAACTCTCAATAGAATCACCATTCTTAAGGATTATACTTAAGAATCTGAATTTATTTTCACCCACCCAAATTACCAACAAACCCCTCACTTCCATCTAAATTAGTTGAAACCAATTTTGGCTCTTTATAGATCTATCATACCTTAAGACTATACTCATAATTTACAATATTGTCGGCCTACCTGAATCACCAATGAACACCCTCTTATCTAAGTGTCAACTCAATGTTCTATAAACTAACAGGAAAATGAAGGTCATTTAAAGGTTGTGGTGACAGTAAGTTTAAGCCTATTTGAGACCCATTTACAAACATGGGTCAACAGCTTGCACATAAATAAATTCTAGACAAACCAAAAAAGGTTAGCATGCTAACATTGAGAAACCTGGATCCAAAACAAAAAGTTGTTATTTAGCTACCATTTATATCTATTGATTTATTGAGGTATGCCAAACAGGGGTGGACATTACCAATGCTCAAAAAAGCTAAAACTCAAGTAAAATAAAATAAAATAAAGTCAAAATATTACAGACAGATCAACTCAAACCAAAATGAAATCAAAGCAAATTAACCAACCAATTCAGAAGTAAAAACTGCTATACAACCATTGTGAAGGTTGAAGTGGGATTGGGAGGCTTCTTGTCCTCATCTGGTGGGGACATGTAATGGCACAAAGCTGAGAGCACTGGTGTGGGAGCATCATGGAAATGGGGATTGAGATAACAGAGAGGTCCTTGCAACTCAATGTGTGCAATGAGGAGGGTGAAAATATAGGTTGTAAGGGCTTTCTCAGCCTCAAGGTGTACTTTAGGTAGTGTGGCAATGGTTGCAAGGTTGTTACAGGTAATACAGGTCTTCAAGCCAAACTTTGCGATTGCCACAACTTTTTGGACTGCTGTATGCACCACCTAGTAGTGGAGATATCCTTTTTTATGTTTGGGAGCATGTACTAGGGAGGATAGGAGATGGCAGGCCTGCAGCCAGTACTGCAACTGATTTTGCAACAGCTTTACAGATTGGGCGACATTCAGGGGAGGCAACTGCCTCTTCAGCTAGTTGGTGGTCACTTTTGAATGGGGCGTCTCAGAGCAAGGCACATAATGGCGCTTTGGAAATTGGGTTGCATATTTAGTATTGAGGTACACTTCAAATGGAGGAGGCCCAGCCCATTTGGCTTTAGGGATAAGCTCACCTGATTTGTCAACCTCAACCAAGTAATCTCTTGGATTTTGGTTTCTTTGATTGGTTTAATTGCATGTGTTCTGTGGTGGGTGGCTAGGAGGATGTTTTATAATTGACTGTAGTCCATCCTGATACTTGATTGGTGGGTTCAGGAGAAGAGGTTTGTTGAGGTAATTTTTGGTTAGTTGATTCAGTGGTTGCTGTAACTACCTCCTTGGGGGAAGGGTGGAAGGATAGTGTCCCATTAAAAAAATATAATTAGATAAGCTATGGGATCATCGTACAAAGAGTCAGGTGTGGGGGCCACAGCTTAGGTGATGGAGGGGCACCGCCATTTCAAATGGTCCAGTTTGAAACAGGTAAGGGAAGACGATGCGCCCTCCATCCACTCAGGCCAGAAAGGATGGTCAGGGACAGAGGGGATAATGGTACAAGGGGGATTGAGAGGGCTACTTCTGTTGATACTGGATGAATAGTTGCAAAGGTACAGCGGCATTCAAGGTGGGTGGCTCCATTGGTAATCACAAATTGTAGTATGGTATCAGAACCATATTCCAATAATCCAGCAATAATCTCATTTTGTAAAGTTTTGGTGGCAGGTGGGTAAGGAGACCCACAAACTGAACCACAAGAGTAGTATCTAGTACTAAAAAAGAGTGGTATCTGTGGGCAACTGGGTACAAATAGTTGGGAGGGAGATGCTCTGGGACACCAGGGGAATGGTGGCTGCTACTATAGCATTAGCTTCACTTGAGAAGCTGAGATCAAAATACCTTTTGAAGGGGTGGAAGTCAATGAAGCCTGCAGGCTGCATAACAGTCTGGACCAATTTATAATAGCTTTATCTAAATAGGGTAACAACTTACCATACTAACCTGAAGGCCAAATCACATGTTGCCTCAGGGGAGCCCAAGGGGGCAACGTGGCACTGCCTGAGTTTGGGCAAGATGTAAGGCTAAGTCCTTAGTTGGGACATAGCGTCCTGAAGAATTTGGAGGGCTATCTGAGCCAGCATGAGCATGTTTTGGCAATGGGCAAAAACATCTAGGAGGTGGTGCACCATAGCCCCACATGTGGGCAGCAGGCATTGATTGCATTGACATAGGTAATATGAATAGGGCGACAATGAGTGGAGATGTTTTTACTAAATTAAACTATGATTTGACCAAAAATGGGTGAATCAAGAGAATGTTTACCATTTATATTTTATTGATTAGTTTCATTTAGATTTAATTTTTGGAAAATTGACTGGACTTCAATAGGCATGAGGCCACCTCATTTAAGACAAAGAAATACTAAAAGGATCTATTATAAGCTGGACCATCAGCTTCTCACATCTCCAAATGCAAGAATCTACTATTTAATATAAATTGACTGTAACATGTGCAACTCCAAATTTACAAACAGGAACCTCAAAAAATGATCTACTTAATAAAAAAAATTTCACTGATGTACTGACTTATTGACTGACTGACTGAATGACTGACTGAAATCTGAAACCTTTGAGTCTGATAGGGTCAATCTATTTGGGTGAGCGGGTGACAATTGGCAAATAAGATCAAATCTAAATTATCGAGTATGATAGGTTTAATCTATTTGGGTGAGTTGGTACGAATTGGCGAATCTATCTATATATATAAAACAAAGTTGTGTTAGTCACACCATTTATAACTCAAGAACAGCTGGACCGATTTTTATGATCTTTGCTTTGTTGGATTTGTCTCCACCCCAAATAGCAGAATAACTATTAAAACATGGGAAAACTATGGTAAAATAAAAAGTTTTATATGTAACAAGTGAAAATCCTATATATACTTCAATTGTATTCGCTATATTGTTACAGCTGAGCAGTTTGATATTCAGCTGATTTGATATTTTAAATGGTTGTTGTTAAGTGGTTAGTGTTCATTCAGGTATTTAACAAGCTTATCTAAATCAAAACTTTGAATCAAAAGTCCAATTGATTTTAAAAAAACTCCTCTAGCATAATTGGCTTAATCTCTCTCTCACAAATATCACTTTTTATAACAAAAAGTGAATTGAACAAGAATTGAGAGAGCAACCAACTGCCATACTGCACTGCAATTTTATAGAGCAGTGAACAAAGGCCAACCAACCAAGCGTAGGGAAGTCTAGCTGCCCGTCTGTGTGCAGCACATAGAAATGGATGACTTGCCCACGCCGATTGTGAGTTTTAATACAAATAATACCAAGGTCGCTGAGATGGATGAACCATCTGCTGATCTTCCCACCAGTCCAAGCCCTGACATGACTAAAAACAGGGCTGGGCATGACACCATGTATGCGACAAGTAATGCAATGGTGGCACAAATGACAATAAAATGAATGAAGGTGTTGATGGGTCACAGAGACCAAACAAATAGCACAAACGATGGGGTCAACTCCCTAGGATCAATGCCCACTGACACCTTGACAACAAGTGCAACCTTCTGGGAGAGAGGCCCGATGCTGAGAACTAGTGGAGTTGGGAATAGTCCCCAATGAACCTCAATCAGCAGGGGGACTGGGGCCTCACAGGGTGAGAAAATTCTTGCCAATAATGCAAAAAACCTGGATGAGGTATTGGTAGGATCTGAAACTGAAGCAGATTTGAATAATGAAAATGGCAATTCAGACCAACAGAATCAAACAATAAAAAGCTTTCTTCTGACATGGAGAAACTTACCAAATCAGCTCAGGGTATTTGGGAAAAAAACAAGTTGGACGCCAATCCTGAAACAACCCAGTTGGGGGGCAAATGGTCCCCAACCAAAATTGATTTGGTAGCACAAATATCTCATTGGGTGGAACACCCAATACACAATTGAGTACAATCCCTGATGAAGGCATTCTGACAGGGGCCCATAGCTTGACAATGCATCAACGGCTGACCCTGAATATCCAATCACTGAACCAAGCTGATCCACTGAGGACCAACCAAAGTGGGGGTGACTCTATATTGGGGACCAAATCTGAGGGATCAGACACCTGAGAGGGATCAGCAAAAAAAACTTAAAGTACTACTGGAAGGGGCAGAAATCCTGACAGCGTTCAAATTGACAGCCAGGGCCCCAGTTAAATTTACACCAATCCAGTCAGACATGTTAGAGCGTCAAGGCGCATCTACCCGCAAGGTCAAACAATGGGAGGCTCTCCAGTTTCCATACTCTACGGTGACTCAGTGGGTCTCTAAAGGAATCAAGCCAGCCATCGCAGCAATATGGCATGCCCATAAATTTTCCGCTAGAGCAGCCAAACGCTGGCTTGACACCCAAATCTCAATCAATATGGCAGTACAATTTAAGGCATCTTGAGTTTGAACTGAAGATGCCCTGGAGTGGATAAAAATCCCCGTGGACTACAAGGTGATAGAGGCCGCCATCCATGAAGATTTAAAACTGGTGGATGCAAAAGCCTGGATGGAGGCTGGCATCGACCTATTAAACGTGATGGAATACAACAAGGCAGGCATTATGGCACATTACGCCCAAGCTATCAGGAGCTCAGGCCTAAACCCAACAAATTTAGCTGAATACACTAAACATTTCCCAAACGCATCTACGGCCCTCAAATGGGCCAGACACTCCATTCCAGTGGACATGGCACTGGAATGGTATAACACTACCTTCTCCCCAGAGGAAGCACTACCGTGGATCATGGCCAGGTTCAAGGCAACCGAGGCCTTACACTGGTCTTATACCCATATTCCACCTGCCACCGCATCAGACCTGATGAAAGTGGGATGGACAAAGGAAAAGGCAGTGGAATGGGGACCCTTTCAGGATTGGTCACCGGAAGAGGCCATCAACTGGTCCACCAATGGATTCACACCAATGGAGATGAAATACTGGGTCTGAGCGGGGGCCAATATGGACCTAGTGCGTGAATGGGCAGAACTGGGGGTGACCAAACCAATTCATGAAACCCTCAGAGGCTGCCCATTCCTGATCGCAAAGTGGAAAATCTGGCATGACGCTGCAACACTTGCTGAGGCTGCAGACTGGGATATGGTGGGGTTCACCCCCCAATCAGCCCAACCGTGGATGGAGCACGAGATCTCGCCACAGGCAGCAACAGCAATGAAAGGGGTCACAACTCCAGACTTGGGCCAAGAATGGCTCAAAGTGGGGATCCACATCAAAACTATCTGGGACTGGAAGCAATCCTTCCTGGAACTGACGATAGCTGCCCCATATGCTGCCAAAGGCTTCACCCCCTCAGAAGCATTTCAATGGTGTGAAGTGGGGGTTCTGGTGGCATGGCACGAGTATTCACAGATGAGGGCTGGAACAGCGTTACTGTAAGGGACTGGTGTCAGCGTAGCTCAATTATGCTGGAGGTCCTCCAACAATACCTCCACCCAACGTGCGGCCCAGAATCTGCTCTCAAATGGTACTGACTGGGGTCCTCACCAGCGGATGCCCTATAGTGGCAGAGCCTGGAAATTGGAGCACAAATGGCTAAAAGTATTAACCGCCGTGGTATAAACAGTCACCAACTCAAAGTGTTCCTCAGCTGGGGTTTCAGCCTCAACGAATCAGTGAGTTGGATTCTGAAAGGAAAGACCCCCGCTGAAGTACCCAAACCAAGAACAGAATCAAAATCATACAGTGCAGTGGCGGCACATACTGAGGACAACACCTGGAATGGAGCAGGAAGCCACATCGATTACATTCATCAATTAATCAACGGGGGCTTTACAGATCGCCAGGCACCAAAATTATACCTTAAAGATGCTATCCAAGTCCACCTACAACTAGTGGAGGAGGAAGAATGGTCCAACCTAATTTTGTCAATTTACCAGGAACTAGACAAAGTCCTAGCGGGAGGGGACTTTGACCATCACTGGGTCCCTGAACGGGGTTATATAGATATAGCAATCCCAGGTGAGTTGAACTGCAAGAAACTCCTCGAAATTGGCATCAAGTACAAGGGGATTTATCTGCAAATGGAACCAACCAGATATGCCAACCAAACGGCAAGGTGAGTTACTTTCCAGAACCTCCCCACCGACTGTGAACAGGAATGGGTACATGAAGAAATCCAGACTGGGTTGCCTTACTATGGGAAGTACACAAATTCTGCCAAGCTGGTGGAGATTACATTGCGAAGTGCCTCCGCCCTTGGACAGTGGAAGCGCTGTATGAACTGGCCCCCTGGATGAAACTGAATAAGATTGCTCTACCCAGATTCATCCGCCTGCCCAGCCTTGATAGGGTAGTATATGTCGAACAGGAGGATGTCAAACAAGTGTGCCAGTTCTGCTATCAGACCAGCCACACTATGGTTCAATGCCACCATCATAAAGGTAAAACTACTCGGGAGTACAAATATGACCATTAGGGGAATTACCAAGGCGGGCACCAAAACCTTTCTCCACCCAAAAGCCAGAGAATAGATCCTGCGAAACTTAATGGAGGTAGCAGATATGAAACGCCAACGACAAGAATTAGACCTGGCACACAGAGAGGCGTGGGAATGGGAAATGGCAAAATGACCTGAAGCAGATGACAAACCATTTATAAATCTGAACCCCAAATATTATGCAATGGACGAGGGAACCAGCCCAGGACCAGCAGAGAAACGTCCAACCCAAGTGGAATGGATGGTCCAGGAGGAAGAGAGATGGCAGAAGGCGAACCCAAAGAAGTCTTCCAAGCACAGGCAGCCACAGGATTCCAACAAGTTGAAATTGAAGCCTGACAAGATGAAAGGGAATAAAAAATGAATAGGAAGTCATTGGCATATGAGTCTGAGGTGACCAGAGAAAAATTTGCAGAAAAATTGAGATTGACAAAATTGGCTGGGCAAGTGTTGACTAAAAAATTGAGTTCCGCCGATAAATCAAATGAAGGGGGGCGAATCCAGCTGATGGACAAAGACAAATCTGCTGGTCCGCCCAAAGAAAACAGGGGGCACCTGGACCCAATCATAAAACCATCCCCATTAACCATTGACAGGGAGATGGGGATGGTGACTGAATTCCCAGTGCACAAGATGCCCAGGAACATAATCCCAGTCCCAACCAACTGACCCCAAAAACCAAATATCACACCCTGCCAACCATCGATACCACCACCAATGACCAACATGACCTCTGTACATGACTCGATTCACAACCTGGACAATGCTAAACCTCATACCCATGGGTCAGGCAGCCGGAAATGAGGATAGCAACTACAAATGCTTGGGGGATGGCGAGCATACAAATGAGGAGGAGGAAAATGCACCATCTAAAAACTAATAATAATATTGACCTAATTTTTATTTCAGAAACACAAGCTGGTAACCAAAAAGAAATGGTGCCAAGCTCAAACTGCAACACAAAAAACCATCCGTGGTCCTGCCAGATAGGCTACCAAGCCCTATGGATGGACCACATGGCAATAGTTGAAATGGACAAGAAAATAGACCTAGAATTTGTAGAAGAAACTTATGCTGGTAGGATCTTAATAGTGATGGCTACAAACAGAGAAACTGGTAGGAGCATATGGGTGGTAGCAGTCTATGCCCCACTGAAGCTTCACAAAAACTGTATTTTTTGGGATTTCTTAGCGGAAGTGCCATCTGAAGTGATGACCGTAATAGCAGGTGATCTAAACTGCTGGACTAATGTGAGTTGGGATACATACCTGATGAGAGAATGCCCCAACAGTAAAGCTGACGAGATGCTCAATTACCTAGTTAAATCGGGGATGTGCCTAACAATTGATGAAGAGGATGATGACCCAGCCAATATAACATGGTGGATATACGATGCCACTGGATCCCCACTGTCAGGATCACGGTTAGACTACATCCTCATATCATTGGACCTTAGGCTGATGACATCCAACAGCGAGGTTAGCATAAATGCCAAAAGCAACCACATGATTGTCCAGGTAGAGATCGACCTTAACAAACCCCCAAGGAAACATGAGTGGCAATTGGCACCAGCCACGTTGAGGAATGGGTATTGGCGCCAAATGATAGATGTGGGACTGGATTGGCTAATAGCACATCTGGACAACTGCCCGTAGCTAGACCCACTAGAAAGATGGACCTGGATCAAAATGAAGATGAAACACAATAGTATGAAGTTTTAAAAAGCAACCTCCTACAAGCGAATAGCTGCCGTGAAGCAACTGAAGTCTAAATTAGAAAGCCTGAGGCTCACCCGCCAGGACAACGAGGACTGGTGGTGTGAGTACCAAACAACGCACAAAAAATATTGGGCTATAATGATGAAACAAGACTCAGAGAAATGAACCAATGCAACTTACTGATATCAGAGCTTAATGGGGACAATGACTAAAGAGGGCCTTAAACACCTCAAAGAAGTCTGAACTAAGGCTAGGATATGGGAAGTGGAGACAGCGGATGGGGCGGTATTAACAGACCCTGAAACGATCAAGCATGAAGTTGAGCTTTTTATGGCGATCTCTTCTGACAGCGAGAAACAAGCAAATTGGCAACAAAAACCCTTATTGACCTGGCCAAGCCTGCACTGGGAGGCTGTACGATGGAAGACGTCACCAAGCTATCTGCTGAAATCTCTATCAATGAAGTTAAGAGAGTGCTAAAGGAGTCGCCAAGGATGAAAGCACCAGGCCCTGACAATATATGTGCAGAAATATACAGCATATTCCAAGATCGCATAGCGCTGGAGCTCAAAACCCTCTTTAACCACTGTTTGACCCATGGCAAACAAGTTCCGGGAGGACATGTGACCCAAATTGTACTCCTGTACAAAAAAGGCCTCAAATGCCAACTTCAGAACTGGTGCCCAATTGCACTATCAAACGCTGATTATAAACTGCTCACGTGCATACTATCTAACCAGCTGATGGCAACAGCACCACGCACACTACATAGGGCCCAACATGGTTTCATTAAAGGCTGTAGTATATGGGACAGTATAGGTTCAGTCCAGAGCATACCCCAGGATATGAGGGGCATCAAACATGGATACCTTATATTCCTCAACATAGAAAAGGTGTATGACTTAGTAGCATGGTTATTCCTACAGGAGGCACTGAAGGTGGTAGGTATCCCTGACATGTTTCAGATATAGATAGCAATGCTATACTCAGGCCTGGTAATGAAGGTTATGGTTGCAGATGGCACAACCAATAAAATCTCTGTTGGGCAAGGTCTCCACCAAAGAGACCCCATGTCATTAATACTCTTCAACTTTGTAGCTAACATTCTACTGGCAGCAGTGAACATAAAGCTTTGGGGTTTAGTCCACCCTAACCAAATACTACTGAAGATGCTAGCATTCATGGATGATACAGTTGTAGGAATAAGCTCATTGACTGACCTCCAGGGTGCTGAGGATCTATTAGCCCTTTACCAGCTTTCATCAAACACAAAAATAAATCTAGCAAAAACCTCAGTGATGAGGGTCGGCAACCCAAACTTCAGCCCACCAACTGACATAATACCAATTATGAGCTCTCAGACAGTCCAATACCTCAGGATACTTCTCAATGACAAGGGACCAGCTGTAAATGAGACCAAACAAGAAGTATTAACAAGCTTATTGTTCCAAATATCATGCTGGAAGGGCACCAGACTATGCCTCGAGGAGAAAGTGCACGTGATAAATATCTTCATTTTCTCAAAACTATGGTATATTGTGTATGTGCTGCTGATGAGCCTGAACCTAGAGAGAAAAATCAGGTCAATGCTCTGAACTTTCCTGTGGTTTAAGGCAAAGGTGGCACCAATTCCACTGGAAGCCCTGTCAAAACCAAAGAATGAAGGAGGCATGGGCCTACTGGACTTCAAATCTCATGCCTGGCACATATGGGGGAAGTTATTCCTGAAGCTAACACAGACACACATGCGCTGCCCAACTCTAGCATGGGGTGTGAACTGGGCAAGAGCCCAAGGCCTCCAAGAGCCAGTCTCCCCCCAATTATTAAGTGAATAGATGGTGAACCACCCAAAGATTACCAAACAAAAAGGTGCCCCACACTACTGGCAACTCTGCAATCAGGCTATGCACCAGGGTGAGTGGTCATTCAAAAAATTAGACTGAGAGGCTGACAAAATTTGAAGAGATATTGAAGCATGTAATACCACAATGATTATTGCAACAAGCTGGGAGGAATATAACTGAATTGCTGACAAATATGCAACCAAGTTGATCAGAATTAGGTACAAATTGATGCTGATAGAATATGGAGATCCACTCCCAAAAACAGGGTGCAATCTGCCTACCCACCCACAAATCCTTAATGACTGGACTACCAAAGGCTATGACACCAACTACCCAATGAAGGAGTTGATTTTGAGCCTGAACACCCACTTGGTTACAGCAAAACAGTGGTCGGTAACTTGGTGGATCCTTAATCAGGTATTCAAATTGGGCAAGCACAGTAGGCTGGATTACCAGCACAAAGAATACCCCATATGTGCCAAACTGGAAGCAGATATAGTATATTACTATTATAAATGCACCATGTTCAAAAAATACTGGTCCATGATGCAATACATCCTATCAGGTGATCATTCACCCCCAGGTATATATCCGTCGGAGGTGCTAGAACTCTAGTGGCCCAAATCCCCAGTCTTTTTTCCCTCAGCCGAATCGCCTGTATTCCGCCCTCCCCTCTTACTTTCCCTTAAAGTCTATTTTAATAAAGTATGGAGTTTTTTAGAAAAAAAATCTAGTATAATTGGCTCAGCTTTTGGCTCTAAACCTTAACTCTATAAAAGGTTAGTTGTTCGAATCTTGGCGTAATCTATATATATAAAAGCAAATGTGTATGTGTGTGCGCGCGATGCCCAGCCAAAAATAGAGCATGTAGAGCTCTGAAAATTTGGCTATAGGTGGACGGGAGGGGGCCCGTATGCACCTTGAAGCCCGATTTTTAATTTTCATAGTAAAATAAAAAAAAATTGTATGTAACTGTTGATTAATAAGCTTAACGGTTTAAATAAAGTTAGTGATTGGTTGATTTAATAAAGTTGATTGGTTTTGATAAGTAGTTGTGATTTTGGTTGTTTCGATACATTTAGTTTTGGTTTACGAAGCGGTTGGTGATTAGTTGATTTTTAATCTAATAGTTTTAGCTAAGTGGTTTAGTGGTTTAGTTAATTCGATAGGTTTAATTGGATATGGCTGAATGGTTGGTAAATTTATATTGATTCAGTATAATTTGATTACTTAATTTTGTCGATAACCATCTACAAATATAAAAAATATAAGATTATCAGATGAACTTTAAGCCCACAAACAAATCTGTGTAAACTGGGTATCAACAAGAATTAATTTTAAATTTTATTTACAAAAAGAATCAGTATGTTAATTTGTTTATATAGATGCATTATCTCGAGCAAATAACCAAAAATCACCAAACTTGGCACAAGTATTCTATAAAGTTTGGGAACGGAATGCTAATATGTAATTGTTTAATATAATCATATAAATTTAAACATCAGTTCTATATAAGATCTAGGACGTATATTTCTAATGGTAATTATATAGCAATTTGGCTGTGTATTTTCATATTCATTTAATTCAATAGTTTCATAAGCTTTGATATTTAGTTGGTAGTTTTTGGCTGTTTTGCAAGTTCAATAATTGTTTTTGCTGAGTGGTGGTTTATTTTTTGGTTGATTCGATAGGCTCAATAGTTTCAGATAAGAGATTGATGGTTTAATTAATTTGGCAGACTTAAGAGATTTTAGCTAAGTGGTTGGAGGTTGGAATTTTTAATAGGTTTAATTGTTTCTGAACTTATTGATAGCTATCTACCAATATAAAAGCTAAAATAATTTAGAATCTGATTGATTTGATAAGTTTATTTTATTTGGCCGAGTGGTTGATGGTTTTTGGTCGAATCGATAGGATACAGTTTAGCTTTGGAGGTGATTAGTTATTGGTTGATTTGATAAGTTCAGTTAGTTTTAGCTGAGTGGTTGGTGGTTTTGATTGCTTCGATTGAGCAATTAAATTTGGCCGAGTAGTTATTGCTTAGCTATATATAAAATCTAAATTAATCAATTCGAATCACCTGAAATTCTATAGACACCGTAGCGAAGCACGAATAACTCCGCAAGTTATCTAATAATTCACACTTTGTCATCTGAAGCTAATCGAGTCTGATAAGTTTAATCTATTTGGGTGCGTGGGTGAGAGTTGGCGAATATCTACTTAATAAAACATCCATTCACTAACTGACTGACTGACTGACTGACTGACATCTGAAACCTTCGAATCTGATAGGGTCAATCTATTTGGGTGAGTGGGTGAGAATTGGCGAATCTTATCGAATCTGAAATTATCGAGCCTGATGGGTTCAATCTGTTTGGGCGAGTGGGTGAGAATTGACAAATATCATTGAATAATTCACCAAATTGCTCACCTGAAGCTAATCGATTCTAATAAGTAATCTATTTGGGTGAGTGGGTGAGAATTGGCAAATAAGATCGTATCTGAAATTATCAAGCCTGATGGGTTCAATCTATTTGGGTGAGTGAATGAAAATTGGCGAATATTATCTAATAAATAACTAATTGCTCACCTGAAACTCAACAAAAATCAGTATTAGAATTTAAGTAGATTAAGTAGTTAGGATAATCAGTTCACCAGCCACGAGGGCAACAGCGAAGCTGTTAGTCCGAGTGGCTTGAGAGTAGTGTTGACACAGCCTATAGGCTACAATGTGAGCTTATCATTTGATAAACTAAATAATGTAGCAAAGCACGGGTATCTGGATGTTAGGTTTATATATCTTAAAAACCTGCCTAATTTGGTTCACCTATTTAATAAAATACTTTTGGCAAGTTAAGTAGAAGTTGATTTAGTAGTTTGGAAGATATGTCACGTACACGATGATTTTAAATATATAGAGATGTTTTGGGTAGTAGTTTGGTATTATTTGATTGATTCGATAGGTTTATTTTGTTTGGCCGAGTGGTTGATGGTTTTTGGTCGAATCGATAGGATACAGTTTAGCTTTGGAGTGATTAGTTATTGGTTGTTTTGATAATTTCAGTTAGGTTTGCCTAAGTGGTTGGTGGTTTTTGGTTGATTCGATTGAGCAATTAGATTTGGCTGAGTGGTTTTGTTTGTCTATAATATAAAATCTAAATTAATAGATTGAAAATCTTTAATTTTATAGACACCATAGCGAAGCATGGGTAAACGGCTAGTCTTTCAAGAACATCATTCTAGTACACATTCTGAACATCTGCTTTAATCCAGATAAGCACCAGGCAGGTGTTGTTCCAGGAATCAAAAAAGGATTCACCCAATTTGATTGACTTACTTAGTCATTCTACTGAGGATAAGGTGAGGCACTTAATAAGGCCTTCTGACCTCTGACGCCAAAGATAAGCTTTGAGCATTCAACCATCCCTTCGTTGATCCCTTTAAATACCACATCAGGATAAGGTGCAGTGGACAATATGGTCTTTTGTCACCTGGGGATATATTAATTAAACTAATGGGTAGTAATTCAGTAAGTGGGAATTAAATTATGTTGATGTGGGTAAATACAAGGTTTTTAAATAAACTATTAGATTAGTAGATTTATAACATAAATATATAAGTAAATCATTAAAACTAGGGTAGTGATTATGAAACGAGCTTAAAGTTAAGATCTTGGGGCAAAGCACCAAACTTAAGTTGACTTTTTTGATGAAAGGCTAGAAGGTTACAACCTCAAATAGAAATATGTTGTTTAATCTATGATTATGTTATAACACTTCTAAAAAATTATCTAAGATTCCTAACACTTAAGCTAAGCTAATTAAAAGCTAACGCTGCAATGCAAAGATCAGCATTTTCTTGTAATTGACATCTGACATGCCAAGGAAAAACTTGGCTTCTATTGGGGTACATCAATACACACAGTAGCATCCATAGCACACAGGGCTGTAAGTCCCAGTGAATGTCCTCTGGGCATCAATCAGCCATCTTTCTGTTCCTGAGCAAAAAGGTACCAAAGAGGATGGCCATACCCCTTGTTACTCAGGGCGATCTCATGCAAGTAGTAGATGAATGCTGTGTAACAGCCCTTTTTCTTTGGATTCTGCTTCTGGTACCCACACTCTCCTCAGCAGAACTGTTACAAGAAATCAGTGAAATCTGCGCTGAGGTCACTGAAATGGAATTGATTGTAACTAATTTGAGTGGAAATCAGCCTGATACTCAGATTTCAAATGGTCAAAAGGTATAAAGACCAATCTATCAGCTGGAATGTCTGACAGTTGCAATTTGGCTAACATGATGATTGACAAAATCCCCCCTTCCAAATCTGTCAGGCATCACCCCCAATGGTTCAGTTAATAGCATCGGACACCATTGATGAGGTTTTGAAGCTTCCTGCCAGCAAGTTGGGCATTGTGCCTGATTCAATGCCACTGACCAAATGAATGGCCCAGCGACCAAGCATGGGCAGGTTGGGTGTCCTGAACCCGTTTCCAACCAAATGGGTCCACCCATATGTGGGGTAGTCTTGGAGGATTCCCACTGCTTGTTGGGCTAAATGCCATTGCATCAACCAACAGAAATGTAGCTGAGCTTTGGTTCAGATGTTCGAGGTCAAACTGACCGCAAATCAGCCTGCTTCCAAATTTTGTGATGTCAGTCCCCAGGGAACTAACCTGCCCATTCCTGAATAATTCACTGCTTAGGTCAAACTGACCGCAACTTGGCCTGCCGCCAAATTTTGTGATGTCAGTTCCCAGGGAACTAACCTGCCCATTTCCAAAATAATTTGCCACATAGGTTGAGCTTGCAGAATCTGATCCCAGCTTGTTTTCCCTCAAAATCAATGACTATTTAATTAGGCACATTGCACTGAGAAAATTGTTGGTCAATTCTCCTTTTTTAAATTTTCCAATAAAAACAACTTTTCCCAAAATCACATTTTTATCTGTTAAAAATTCAGCTTCCTTCCAGTTCCATATTTGTCATACCAGCAGCTTTGCCTCTGGCATTCTGGTTTGCCATTTGAGTGCTCTGGCATCCAGGCTGGCAGGCCAGTCTAATTCTTACTTGCTGTTCACCTGACAAGGGCATCACCATCATGATTATTCAAGAATACAAGCCACTAGGCAACAGGTAGGATAAGTAATAGTTAACAAAAATTGCCCCACCCAAATAATGAGCTCAACATGGGTAAAAGTTTGGCATATGCTTCCAGGGTGGGGCCAAAGTTGTTGCCTAATGATGGAAGTGTTTGCTCAGCATCTCTTTTCCACACTTGAACTGACCTTGGTGTTTGGCATCATGGAAAATTGGTGTTGTGCTGATCTTACTAAAATTTCCTTGTGCATTGTTCCATAATCATTACATCTCACTCAAACTCCTCTGTGGTGCTTCCCTCACATACATTTGTATATGGTTAGGGGTATTTGAAATATATGCATTGTGATTAGAGTAGGGGTGCACAGGGGCTTGGTTGTAATTGTGCACTTGGTAATGTGGTTTCTATACTGCTCCTCTTGTGTTACCCTGATGAGTGATGAAAAGCTTAGAAAAGTAAAGAGACATCAACCACCATCACCAAGAGTAATGAGTGCAGACCCTCCATAGGTCTAGGTAGGTTTGTTGTCAAGGATGAAATTAACAGAGGTTTTATTTGAACTTTTTGAGATTTAATAGTTTTGAGAATTAATGTTAAGTTCCTAACAATATAATTCATCACCCTACTATTAGCATGATGCTGGGCATTTAACCTGATGTGGTGTAGGGTGGAAAGTAATTGGAAATATTAGTAAAAGTTATATGAAAAGGCCTATTCACAGCCACCAGGGATAATCAATCCTATCCCTTGGTGCCCCACTATCACATTGACCCTCATAATTGAATATGACGTTCATCTCACTTGGCACCTTTATTTAAGGTTCCCTATATACTTGCTGAGGTGAGCAATTTTCTCTACAACCTTGTATGTGTTAGGACCATGGGAGCCCATGTTTGCATTGGTGATCACTGCACAGTTCCCATGGGGACTGAGGCACCAAGTGACTAGTAAAATGATAGCCCCTAGACCCTCTAACAAATGAGGAATGAGCCATTTGTATGGGAGCATGATGGCTGCAGTGCACACTATAATACTCAAAATTGGAAAAAAGGACAAAAAAATAAACTTAGAGTGCAAAGTTTTATTTAAAAAAATAGAGAAGTGAGGAAAGCAAAATAGGCCAGTACCCTCACAATTGAGGGTACTGGTCTATATAAAGTTTTATTATGCTTTTTAGGTGGCCACACTATTTTGTAGATAAATATTATCTGCAAACTTTCCTGTTGTAATCTATTCTTAGGTGAGCACATGGAAAGGGTCAGAATTTCAAAATATATTTTCCAGAAACTTGGTAAGGAGTGTGATGGAGCATGTCATGATTGGCTGCTCCCAAATTAAGCAATTTAAACTTTTTGAAAACTTACCAGATTGAGACAAACTTTACCCATGGTGACCCAACATATAATTGGAAACAGGAAAGAATTGGAAAGTAATATTTGCAAAATATAAAAATAGGAAGTCAGGAATTGCAAATAAAATTAAACCTTATGGCAAAATCTGAGGACTGTACCACAAACTTATTGTTGAGATTATGATATGACTGGATGATAAGCCCTAAGTAGTTATGGTGGAATGGATGAGATTGGCTGAACCAAGTAGTATCAAATATAGATAGAATTGCCTTAACATAAGGTGATAGGGTGATGCCAAGCTTCAGACAAATATTTAGTGGATTTCCTCCAAATCAGGTAATTAGGTGATGTCAATGCATGACTAATAATTGGTAGATTGCCTCAAACTAAGGTGATTGTGAATTTAGTTAATGGTAGCTCTGCTAAAACCAATGAGAATATGATGAAAATGAATAGTCTAAGCAAAAGGGCTAGTATCAACTAAAGTTGCTAATATATAAGTGATATAAGAAGATTGAAATGGGGAGGATTAGAAGTAGAGAAAAGAAGAGAGGAACAGCAAGTATCTGCTGATAATCTTAAGATAATAAAGAAGTGTCATCAAAAAATTGCTCCATATTTTATATTTATTGAATATGTCTTTTTAGGTCAGCAATCTCCATATCATTGTCCTATTGCTCAGTGGGTTTGACTCTGTGCCAAACTCTTCCAGCGTATAGCCAATCTATCACCCAAAATTATAGCAGTGGTGCTCACTACAGGGGGCTCATTGATCAATCACATAAAGATAAAAATTCTCCAGGCGCCAGCCATTTTACATCAAGCTTACTTTGATGAAAGATCTTCACAACATGCTGCACCAATCAAATATGTGGAACTCAAACTTGCCTTGGATGCTGTGCTCAAAAGTCAGGATGAGCTTCTTCAGGAGGTTTTTATTGATAAGCTTTCTCCATTTGATTGCAATGGGAATATTCATGGATTCTTTGTGTGATTCAAGTTTTCAATGGAAGGAGCCTCATATTGGCATAAAGAAAAACTGTTAATATCCACCTTAAATGTTGGAAGTGCCAACCAAGTCACCTGTTATCTTCTAAACAGTTCCATTACATACCAATAAGTGAAGAATACTGTGCTGCAGTTGTTAGTAGGAACTGCAAAGATGTTGCAGTGGAAAGCTAAGTTCTTGACCATCAGGTTTCAGCATAATGAGATCCACACCATGTTTGCTGATTGATTTATGGCAGAAGCTCACGTGTTAATTGGGGCAGGGATTTATATGAATTTAACATGTGCATTTTGATAACCTCTGCTGTGAAGCCATACAGAGAGCTTTATAATGTCATGACCCCAATTTTGGATTACGTTGTACCCCTGCTCAAAGTTGTTCTGTATTTTCGCCATCTATTTGCTACCTTCCCTCCACCCAATACAAAGCAGAAACATACCGCTACCATTGCCAGACCTTCTTATTTGGGGAAATTCTCCCATACAGTTCAGATTCCGCTGAGTTACCCCTAGCAGTTCAACTTCCACCATGAACCTGCTTATCATCAGCAGCCCATCCACTGACCTGGGCCCGATTACACTGACTGTCAGCAGTCATCTTATTGCCCTGAGCCTGTTTATGCTGATCATCTTAATTTCAACTTTCAGCGTGGCCCATCTTAAAATAATCAAGAATGCAGGCCCTATGAGGTAAATTGTTTTGAATGTGGTCTCCCTGGACACCTGGCATGATGTTGCCCCAATCAGCGGGTCCATTGCATACAGCAGGACCACTGCTACCAGGTAAAAGTCAGAGAGGAGTAGAGATGGGACTCTCTACCTCTGATATCCCAAACCCAAACGTCCCACCTGAACCAATTGAAGTATATATAACGGAAGTCACAGTAAGATGATGCATTCCTATATCAACAGCCAGTTGTAGGAGTAAATTTACTGACATGAGCACAAGCCAAGTACATGGCATACAAAGGTCTCAAGAGCAACCAAAGCCTTATGCCTGTCAAATGTTTGAACAAAACTCTAGATGAGCTGGAACCATCCACAGATGCGCCTTCCCTGAGAGGAGTAGACGTCGCCCTCCCAGTGGACGCTATTGCTAAAGAGTACCCTAAAGTCAGGGAGGGTATTATGAGCTTCATTGGAAAAAGCAATCCTTTGAATGTCCACATATTAAACAGTCAACATTCCTCTTACTCTGAGTGTACCTACTGTGACATTGTTGTAGCAAAAACCTGAGTCCATTCTATAATAGGTATGGGAACTCCAGTTATCATAGATCCTATTAAGTTTGTGGTAAAGTTGACATTAAAATCTGATATGGAACATTGAATGGTGTATGGGACTTCTTTTTTTAGTACTAGATGGTAGGTGTATGGGACTTCTGTAGCAGAAAACACGGTCTCTGAGGGAGCATACAGTGCACTACCTTTGTGTTTTGGGTCAATTGTCATTGTAGCCCTGGTGATAGTATTGCCAAATAATAATTACAACATGTTAAATAGAATCACTTTTATGCAACACTTTGGTGCTGTCGTTGACATGATGGAGGAGACGTTCAAAATTTTGGGACAGCAGATACCAATTTATTTTACCTCAAGTGGAGTGCCAAAGGATCTGGTGCATATGGTACAAGTCAATCTTGCCTATAGTGACAGTGTAATACCGGTGCAAAACCATCACTAGAGAGGAAGACCCAGGCTCTCCCCCATCAGATATAAAAATATCAAGGATTGCCTCTTTGAGCTGCTAGGCCTATATCCATTCCCTCCAGACACAAAGTCCTAGTAAACACTGAGTTAGAAAGGAAGTACCAGCTGTGCTCTATGGCGAGGTCATTGGCATTATCAGCAATTGTAGCTTAAGCCCTACATGCCCCAGGCATTATACTCCTGGGACATTGGGAGATCAAGGTTCTACTAAAAATCTACAAATGGAACCATTGCAAATCCGCCAACACCATATAGTGGTATATTTACATTTGATTCCTTTTGAGGAGGTCCTTCAGGTTCATGAGTTTGAGTTGCTGGATTAAATTTGGTTTACCAGTCAATAGCATCCTGGCACAATGACAGTGGTACCACACAAAAACTTAGTCAGGTTATTAAAAGAACAGAAATATCAAGTGATATCTTTATTTGAAAATATAAAGAGATTTTTGCTGCCAACAATTATGCTTAGGATGCGCTTGGGGGGTGATCCATTGAGTGGACACTGGGGATCATCCCACCATCAGGTATCGGTTGATCTGTCAGTCTAGGGCAGCTGAGGAAGTAGTGACAGAGGAGATCAAAAAGCTACTGTAGCAAGGGATGCTTGAACTGTCACAGAGTCCAAGGCTTCACCCATTATTATTGTAAAAAAAGAAGGACGGCGCCAACCAAGTAGTAATAGAATACCAAAGATCAACAGCATTACCAAAAAGGACTCCTATCCCTTGCTGAAGATTGATGATGCCTTATATTGGTTAGGGGCAGCTCATTACTTATCAGCATTGTATTTAATATCAGGTTACTAAAATTTCAAGTTGCCCACAGCAAACAGGAGAAATGCACCATTATCACATCTAAGGGCTTTTTCAACCATCCCAGATGTCTCAAGGGCTGTGTAATGCCCCAACTATGTTCTAATGGGCCATGGATACTATTTTCGGGGACCTAAAGCTGTTGTGCGTTCTTGTATACCTTGATGAAATCAATGCCTTCTCTCAAACCTTCTCTGAGCATCTTACCCATTTAGAGGAGGTTTTCCGCCAGCTTGCCTAGGCCAACATTAAGATTAAGTCCTGCAAATGCCACTTCTTTAAGGGCCAACTGGAGTACCTTGGGTTTGTGGTAGACGTGAATGGTCTTAAAGTCTCAGCCAGCTAAGATGGAGGCTATCCAGAAAATGACTCAGCTGAGCAGTAAGCGCAAAATACAGGTATTTTTGGGGATGGTGGGTTACTACTGGCACTTCATCCCTAACTACATCTGTATTGGGGGCCCAATACTTAAGTTGTTAAAAAAGATGTCATGTTCAAATGGATATAACGCCATCAACACTTATTTGATATGCTTTGGATGGCATTAATTAATGCACCAGTGCTACAACATCCAAATTTTTACAAGGAATTTATTATTCAGATGGATGCATCCCTTTCCGCCGTTGGGGAAGTCCTATCTCAAAAAGATGATGAAGTGGAGGAGCATCTGGTTGCATACTGCAATTATATCTTGACCTGCCATGAACGCTGTGGGATCCACCGATGGATGCCACAAATATTTTCTCAGAGTGAGAATCTTACTTTTTTATAAAAGTATAAAATAATGCTTTGTTAGTTTTTATGTTTTTTATTGTTTTAAGCGAGGCAAAACCAGGAAAGGTCCTTTTCTTGATACTAGTTTTTCCTATTTAAACTAGTTCAGATTTCAAGATCAGGGGTATTTGAGGCAAAAGTATATAAAGCTGAATCCTCCAAATTAGGAAATATAGGCTTTTGGCCTATCAAATCGAAGATAAAATTTTTTTGAGGCAAAACTGACCCATGTGGTAGCGATTTGATAAATTGTATCCAATCACCAGTGAGTAAAATCTTCTCACCTCGGTGGTGGTCAGACTCATGTGGTAATGATTGGTTAATGTTTACCCAATCATTATTGAGTAATATCTTTGCACCTCGGAGGCAGTCAGATTCACATGGTAATGATTTGTTGATTTTTATCCTATCATTGTCAAGTAAAATCTTTGCACCTCAGAGGTGGTCAGATTTGTGTGGTAATGATTTGTTAATTTTTACCCTATCATCATCGAGTAAAATCTTTGCACCTCAGAGGTGGTCATATTTGTATGGTAACAAATACCTCAAATTTGGATGAGAAGTTGAAGAATTCCTATTATCAGTTCTTACCATATTACGCTGATTTTGGTTATAATCCTTATTTTTCCGATAGTCAGGATTCCACCAAGAATCCACCAAGGTCTTTTTGCCATTGGTACTCATATTATTGATTACCACAATATTATTTGAAGATTGGTCAGGAGATGGGCCAATCATGGTAGCAGATTTGGGAGCACTTGTACCTCCAACATTCTTTCTCCTAAGTTGAGAAGGTGAATGTCCAACAAATGCAATTACACCATGACAAAGTGGGAGTGCTTGGCGATGATCTATGCATACAAGCAATTCAGGGTATATTTTCATGGTGTAAAATTTAAAGTTGTAATGGATCATGATTTGTTATGCTGGTTGCAGAATCTCAGAGAGCCTGAAGGGCATCTAGCCTGATGGGCTCTCAAACTGCATGCTTACAATTTCAAAACCCCTCATCAATCCTGAGCAAAACACCAAAACACCAACTGCTTATCAAGATTGCCAACCGTTGCCATTACAGCAGATCTCAGTGACATAATGTATGATAAAATGCTTAGAGGGAAATATGACAAATGAACCACCTCAAGTCATCAAGGTATTAGATGAATAAGGGCCAACACATTCCAGAAGAATGGTGAATTGTACGAGTGGATAGGGGACACTACGGTGAATATCCCTAGGCCTTCCGCCTGACCAGATATTATCATGTGCGCACACTGAGCAGTTGGACATGGTGGAGTATGCAAGACCATAGAGTTGTTTTGACCTTGGTACTACTGGGAAAGCATGCAATTTGACATGCTCAAAATGATTTCCTGCTGCCACCAGCGCCAAGTGGAGAAGCCATTCCACCAAAAGACTTTGTACCAGTTAGTGAAACCTTACTTTTCTTGGCATACAGTTTCTATTGATGTTGTGGGGCCTCTGCCAACTGAAGCCAACCAGCTCAAGTATTCTGGTGGCAATTGACCACTTGACCAGGTGGGTTGAGGTACAAGCAATACATGATCTGAGGGTGGTCACAATAGCTAAGCTTGTGATGGAGTGTATAATTCAGTGACATGGCTGTCCTCAGTTCATCCTTACTAACAACGGAACCAACTTCACCTCCACATTTTACCCAAACTCAACAAACTGATGGCCATCCGCAGGGTTTCATGACCCCATATCACCCAGATCCAATGGGATGGTCAAGCGAGTTAATGGAACCTTGTTGAACATACTCCAAAAATTAGTAAAGTATAAACTCTCTGATTGGAGTACCCTCCTTTCCACCACTGTCTTTGCCTATAACATCAGCTATCACTTGGAAACAGGAAAGAGTCCCTTTCAGTTACTATATAAATGACATCCAGCTCTACCTGCACTGCTCTATGCCTGTATGGAGAATATCAGTGGATTGGACCCTCAACACTACTTGACCAACCTAACAAATATGATGATCAAGCTGCAAACTGAAGCATAATCATTTAGCTTAGCCAAGAAGATAAAGAATTAGGCTACAGATCAGGTAAGGTGTAGCGCCTAGCTCAGTTCAAAGATGGGGATATGGTTCTGTTCCATGACCAACATGGGTTTGGGTGGAAGCACAAATTGGCCAGCATCTGTATTAATCTGTTTGAAGTAATCAAGAAAACAGATGTTGATGCCTATACTATCAAGGACCCCACAAGTGGCCAGATTATTAACTGGGTGCATGCAAAGTTCTTTTGGGTGTATAAACAATAGGAGACTTATCATCCAGTCAAGGGGGGTGATGTCAAGATTCTGATATGACTGGATGATAAGCCCTGAGTAGTTATGGTGAAATGGGTGAGATTGGACAAACTGAGTAGTATCAAATATTGATAAGATTGCCTTAACCTAAGGCAATAGGGCGATACTGATATTAAGATGAATATTTAGTGTATTGCCTCCAAATCAGGTATTTAGGTGATGTCAATACACAACTAATAATTGGTAGATTGCCTCAAACTAAGGAAAATGTGGATTTTATGAATGGTAGACTTTGTCAGAACCAATGAGAATATGGTGGAAATGAATAGTCTAAGCAAAAGGGCCAGTATCAACTGAAGTTGCTAACATATAAGTGATACAAGAAGATTGAAATGAGGAGGATTGGAAGTAGAGAAAAGAAGAGAAGAACAGCGAGTCTCCGCTGATAATACTTCAATAACTATAATAAAGAAGTGTCACCAAAAAATTTCTCCATATTTTTGTATTTATTTAAAGTGTGTCTTGAGGTCAGAAATTTCCAAATCATTGTTCTATTGCTCAGTGGGTTTGACCCTTTGTCAAACCCTTGCATTGTATAGCCAATCTATCGCCCAAAAGTATACCACTTTTTTAAAGTGATTCTTGGAATTTAGGGATTTGGAAATGGGAGAGAAATTTTGGGAAAAGGGTAGCAGTATAGGAGAATATGCTTAGAAGTAAAAGGTGCCAGTTTGGCAGTTTAACTGAGGGATTATTATGTATAAGAGCCTAATCCTCCCAATCTGTAAACTGCTAGGCAATGTGAGAATGGGGCAATATGTAAGTAAAAGGGTAGAAGGAACTGGGGTGGCTTACATTCTGGGTCTCCTAAGATGCAAGAATTCTTTTGGTTGGTGCTCCCTTTATGTAGCGAACCCTTTTCATTTACACCATTTCATTTGATAATCTGTGGTTGATATGTATACATTTGAGCTCTACCTTTTATTATGATATTTTGATTAGGCTATGGACATCGTTACAATGGTTTCTGATCTTATCTAGATGTAAATTACCAGGTTTAGTAATGAAAAAGGGTGTGGGATTGTTGATTTATGGCTGGGGTAGGCCTCAATATGAGGGGCTGCCACTTAGTGCTCATCAAGGGTGTGGCCTAAGTCTTCAATATTTTCTAGAGGTAGAGCTTGTAATTAGCACCTCCCTTTGACTGGTAGGGTTTAAGCTCATATTGAGCCTAATGGCTGCAGGTGGAGACCTTACAACTTGCTATTTTCAAAACCAGAGTATTGGATGATTTTACTTAACATGGAACTTGTCCCCTTATTTAGAGAATATAGCTGAAACCCAGTTTTCACCAAAGTCCACTTTTTACATGAATCTTGTGCAGGAGAAGTAAAAATAGGGCATATTCATTAGCCTTTTACTAAAACTCAATTTATAGATTGATAGATAAGAAGGTTTAAATATCAATTAATAAGCCTAGTCGCTGATGCTATATGTGAGTTTCCTTATTTGGTTATAAAGTTTAAGGATAAACTTTGGCTCGAGTAAATTTAGGTAACTCGGATATCCGTGTGTTAGCTAATATATCCTGGTTTTAGATTAAATTATTGAGAGTAGAAGCAATTTTGATTGAGGGGAGCTAGGATGGGGATAAGGATAAATCTAAGATTTTCGTTTAATATATATAAGTGCAAGAATTTGGCATCTTAAATATATTTAATTAAAAAAATTATTATTAATTTATGAGATTAGGCATCACTATTTTTATAAGTTGTATAAAGATTTAAGGATGATAACAGTTATGATATCAGTAGAGAGGTATTAAGAGACTTATATAACTAGTAGTTATAGGGCTACACTTTATACGCTGTTTAGATAGCTATAGTAAAAAAGGCTACTATCAGCTTTCTTGGAATTTGAGTCAAAATTATTAAAAATGGTAGCATCTGACCTTACAACTATAAACTTAAGAAATGCTTGTTACCTAGCTTTCATATATGGATTATGGGCTCAGTTAGAATTCTGCTGATGCCTTTGTTAATCATGTTTATATCTAGTAGTATAGCATCTTAGAATTCATTTCGTATTTGCTATACATGATCTTAAATTGAAATCTGTAAATATTGTATGCTAAGTTAAACTTCGATAGCGGCTATCTTCAATCATGTAAAATAATATGATAGATGCTTATAAAATTTAGTGATTTATGTGGTTATAATGTATCACCTTGGGGTATTATTGTTCCCACCGGTAATTATTCCTATACAAACCCAGGTATAAGTTTCAATAGTTGGGCTTACTATTTCATATTGAATGATACGGTACTTAAATTATAGTAATTCTAATAATTAGCTAAATCTTTTAGAGCTCTATTCTAATAATTACTTAATGGCTGACTGAAGTGGATTGTTAGTTCTCACTGTAATGACAATCTCAATTTTAGGTGTGCTTCCAGATTCAGCCCAACAATTCGCTATGCCTTGATATCTTGGAATGCGAGAATGTCAATCGGCCATCTATTCTACCCAGACCATTTGGGTTGTTTTTTGGCAATTGCTCTGTTCAGGTAGTTTAAAGAAGGATCGTTAAGTCCCAATCTAACCCGTGGTAGCTTGGGCCACCTGATACTCCCGATTCCAACATCGGCTTAAATAATAGCGATATTATAGATAGCCTTATAAGGATACAAGTTGGTGAATGATGATTATAAATCTGGTTATATCAATTATGAAGATTGGTTTATCTAAATTTAGAAATGGTTGCCCTAATCTGATACGGATTCAGAGGTAGATAGGGTAGTTAGGGTGGTAAAGTTCTAATATAAGGTTAGATAGGCTTATCTAAGCTAAAGCTCTCAAACTTTTGGGAAGGCAAAATGGGTAAAACCATTGGGCAGGCTGGATGAACCAACCTGGAAGCTCTCACTTTAAATAAAAATATATATGGTGGGGTGCATTCGATAGTAAGGGATCGGATGTGGTATTAGAACTTGACCAAAATTGTGGGATGAGTGGCTGAATATAAATTGAACTCTAGATTGTAGATTGGATTGTGAATGTGAAAATTGGGCAAGATTAAACCATAATTTGATTTGGGCAATTAGAGGATTTGTAAGGAGGCGTAACTCCTGAAATATCCCTAAAGTGTGATCGAGTGGATCATTATTATAAACTCTCTTTGATTATTAATAACTTTGATAAATAAAAGCCAATAAAATCAATTATTTCTCAAATGAGATAGCAGGCGACAATGCTGATGCATTTATGTAAACTAACGGTTGTATCTCAAAATATCTATCCCGAGTATTAACCAAACAAGTAGACGGGTAAAAATTTATTTATCAATGAAAGATGATAAACGTATTTATCAAAGTAAAAAAGTGTAGGTTTAACATTTCAGGTACTTGACATCATCATCATCATCCCGATATTTCATTAGGGTGGTAGTAAGTTCGAATCGGTAGGGGGCTTCCCATTCCGATACGCACAATTCACCCTTCCCGATGCTCTCTACAAAAGCGAAATGGCCCATGAGATCAATATCAGGGGAACCCGGTCGGAAAACCATGATCGAATGTAGTGTAGGGGTTGCTGAAATTTGGGCGCTGGTAGAGTGATTGAGTTTGTCCCAGGTGATGTCCTCAGTGATGTTGCAGCCAGTAAGTTGATAATATCTACCGGTGGCCCACTCTATACTCTCGCCTCGCCTCTCTCTTTCCTCACACTGGTTAAAATAGGTGTGGAAGTCTCGCACTTGGGGGGCTAGCTCACATTTCCAGCGGCAGGGGACCCAAGTCTGGTTCACCACCGTTTTGTCAGAGTAAGCCTTGAGATACTCCTCTTTTTCGCCGTTGGGGCATTGTCCATCTTTTATAGAGAAGGTTGGGAGAGTGCCTTGTTGACGGGGGTGAATACTGGTTGGACGATGTGAAACTGGGGATGGGTTGGGGTTGTGCTCGCGAGCAACCTCATGCGCCATTTTAGTATCAAACCTTTTAGTAAGCTCCTTGACCAATTTGATCCTTTCATCATAAGCTCTACTCTGGTTGTTGCTCAAAGTGTCCCATTGCTTTTCGATTCGGCGCATCATCTTTTGATGGCGTTCTTCGTCAGTCTGCTTGTGTGCCAGACCAGACATGGCCAAAGATGCCACGAAGGATGCTATGAGGAGATACTTCATCGTTGTAAAATGCCAAATTCATTTTTTATTTATACCCCGTATGCTGCATCCCAACTCCATTATTGATATTAGGCGATGCCATTATTGTCCTTATTTTTATCTTAAGACTATTCTGCTGAATTGCCATCGTTAGATTACGTCATACCTTTCCATAAACCTCAACTTTATCCAATCGATCATATGCTTAAAATCGTGACCTTAGGCTCGAAGGAATACTCCAATTCTACAATCTGAGCCAATCGATGCACTCGCCGCACATCGATGAATCCCCCCTTGGGTTGGGACCATCTAGTACTAAAAAGATGCACTCGCCGCGGCAAAATACGATTAAATATTCAAAATCCTTTAGTTCTTTTTTAATACTAAAAGCGTAAAGCGTAGCCTTTAATCTATATAATTACCTTATCTTATTATGTTTTTGCAGTTAAATGGTTCGATATAAAATCCTTTCGGTAACTAAAGTTGCCATGGCTAGGTCCGCCCATCAGTTTATGCTTTTTACATCAAGTTGGAATAGGTTAACTTAGATTATAATAACCCCAGTTATATGGCCGATCTAATTTTAATTTATGCTGACCTTTGCATCTCTTAAATTTCATATCATAGTTTCCAGCCCTAAGAGACTCGAGTAACCGGTTACGAGACTGTTGCCTTAATATCATCATCTAAAGTATTGAGTATAATGTAGATCTGATCCTTGATACATAATCCAATTTGAACTAAACTTTTTTCAATTATACTTCTTCAAATACTTGTTTATCCTGGGTATGACGGCTATGGGATGGTACTACTAGGGGCAAAAGAAAAGTAAAACGAAAGTAGATACCCTACGGTTGAGGCTTATGCCGAAACCACTGTAGTTAAGTGATGCCGTTAAACTTGGGATAGTTGGGATTTTCCAGCGTTAGGTAAGGACTTGTCTATTAATATGATCAAAAAATGTAAGAGTAATGGTCCACTGATAAACTCAAACCGGGGAGATATGATTGAATAGTGCGGTACTATTTAGTTTCATCTAAAAAATCCAGGATTAAAAGTGTTCATTAAGGGTTTTCTAGAGTTAAGACATTGGCTCTGTCTTTATTAAGAATTCTTGGAACCCTCCATTATGACTTTATATGAAGATCATATTGATATCGCTAATACGGTGATTTTTAAATAGCCATAGGATATCTCATGATGGTTAAAGTATAGATAACCCATTATATTTAAGAGTTGGTCTAGGTAAACAGCTAAAAGAGTGGTATAATTTACCCCAGATAGCTATAAAAGGTAAAGAATCATCACCCGGTAAACTAGGGTACCACATAATGCACATGCACCATTTTTTTAGGATTGGATTGGTCTGCTATGCAATCTACATGGTTTAGATATTTCCAGTTATTAGCAGATATATGGTTAAGTAGAGGGTGGTGACATAATACTATGATTGCTTCTGAGCCAAGGGATCACAAGTAAATTTAATCAGACTTGATAATCAATTCTGTCTGTCAGACAATTAAAAGTCTGAATATCTAAAAAGAGTTATCAGTTTAAAATAAGGATAAAAATAAGGTTGAAAACGGTGAAAAGACCCTGGCAATTCTTGGTGGAACCCTCTAAATTGGGGCAATATATTTACTAATAATACTCAGTTAAACAGCATGAGTTTGGGTAAGAAAATTTCACTGACTATGTGGAAAATCAAGGGAGTTCCTTGGAGGTTCCTCTCCAGCCCACTTCTAATTCATCTCAAGCTCCTAAGTGGGGACCACCCCCTTTTATAGGCTTAGTGAGGGTCCCCCAAGGTGCAGCTATTTTCTCATATATTGATTGGTTAATGAATATCAAATCATAACCTCATGGGTTTGTCTTGCCTATGATTGACCCTCCATCAGCTGTTTCCACAAAGTGAGGTGAATTCAAAAGCTTTGATAGGTCAACAACCTATATTTACTAAATAGGATCAAAGTTAATCTTGAATATATGCCTATCTTGATCCTAGATGAGTTAATTTAAATACTAAGCAGTAGATTGTAACAGGGTTTTCTTTATACCCTAATGCTTCTTCTAATATGCTAAATTAAAAACTAACCTTTTAGTTTTATTAGTATTCTGTTTTTATTATATGTGATGCATAACTCCTTAAATTCAATTGTTGGAAATAGGTAATAAAGACACCAGTGAGAATAATTCCTACCTGAAATCCAACACTGTCAAAAGTAGGTTCATCTGGATATGGGAAATTTGGATAGCCTATAGGAACACCTTTAGATTCTTAAATGTACCTTATTGTGTGATTATTGAACTAGGATTTGATTCTGTGGGTAAAATTTGCCATTTGTCTGACTTAATTGTAGCCAGTCATCATTTCAATGGGCTGAGGTGACATGTAGTATTGTTGCTGTCAGATGAGAAGCATGGTAGCATAAGAGGGTTGCCAATCTTTATTAAAGTTAGGTAGGCCTAAGTTCCATGCAAAGTTGCAATGGAAAGCACTGGAATAGTGTTGTGAAAGGGTGTAGGGTTTTTCTTGAACAAGCCATTTTAAAATAATGGGATGCATGGATTTTAAATTTAATTAGATATATGTTAAAATATTGGTGGGACCATATATGGCCTCAATATGAACTGGAGTTTTGTTCCCTGAATAAATCCAATCTTTAAACATTACCCATATAGAACTTAAGAATAAAAGTGAGAATGAGACTGTATATGATGTGACTTATAGTATTGATAAGATAAAGTCGATGAGAAACACAACTTTACCAGTTATCTCATTTTCCTATCATGAGGAAGGCAACTCATGGTTAATTATTTGTTGGGAGATGACCTCACATTGTAGACTGAGCATATTATTGCTGGTCCATATTTTAAAATTTCATACAGACTTTTTTGTTATTTTCATTAAAGGGAAGGTTAAGTGGCATAACTGGGTGTATTTTTGTGTAGATAAGATTATCCTATGATAGTGTCAGTATGGGAAGTGTTGATAGCTATTAAAATTTCAGTGATTTTATCTATTAGATAAAATAAAAGATAGTTTATTTAAAAGTTTTGCTTTATTAACATTTGTTTATTCCAAAATTTAACCTCTTTAGATAAAGGCGTCCCTGCTACTAGAGATCTCTACCATAAATTCATCATCAAAAGTCAAGATGAAAAAGGGTCTTTATATGGATAGAGCTGCCTTTGATATAGAGATTTATGATATGGATTATTAAGTCTAGACTAAGTTTAAAAGGAGAGGGTTAGGTGACTGTTATGTTTTTGGTGATACCATGAGAATACGGTGTAAGAGTCACACAGGCTGAACTCACTGAACAACAGATGGATGATGTGAGGATCATTGGTCCTTCAAACAAATTAAAGATTTAATAAAAGTATGAAGCAATTATCTTGGACTACAAAATACTTTATTTATTTCAATAATCAGATTCCTTCTTCTCCATGCTCTCAATCTATTAACAACCTCCTCTCTTCAATCACTCCATTTCACTTATATGTCATCAACTTTGGATGATAACATTCCCTTGGCTTAGACTATTTGGTTCCGCTGTATTCTCATTGTCTCCAGAAGAGTAAAATATTCTCAAATTCCCTATTGATTTAGTTCAAGCTGATATATTCAATATTTGTCAAATATTAACATTGACTTATTGCTTTATTTGGAGGTGAACCAATAACAGTCCTTACAGACCCAATATTGTTTTATCTCAAGGCTCTTGAAATATATGCTAGCCATCATGATCCGTGGATTCTAGCCAATATGCCATAATTATTTAGGGATTATCATCCAGTTATATCAGAATCTTGACATTACCCTCCTTAACTGGATAATAAGCCTCCTATAGTTTATATGTCAAAAGGAACTTCGCATGCACTAGGTTGATAATCTGACTGCTCACAGGGTCCTTGATAATATAGGTTTTACACCAGTTCCCTTTAATAATTTTAAACGGATCAATCCAGATCTAGCCAATATGTGCTTCCAACCAAAACCATGCTGGTCATGGAATATTACCAGATTTATATCTTTTAACTGAGCCATCCCACTATGTCATACCTGATTAGCAGCTTGATTCTTTATCTTCTTGGCTAAGCTGAAAGAGTATGATTTTGTTTGCAGCTTTGATTAACGTGTCAGCTAGGTTAGTCAAGTAACGTTGATGATCCATTCTGCCAGTAGATTCTACACAGGAATAGAGCAGTGCTGGAAGAGCAGGGTGTAATCCATATATTAATTTGAAAGGGGCTCTTTTCCATGGTGGAATGATAACTAATGTTATAAGCAAAAATGGCGGTTGACAGGAGGGAACTTTAATAAGAGGGTCTATCCGTTACCAGCTTCTGGAATATGTTCACCAGTGTTCAATTGACCTGTTCACCATCCTGTTGGACTCAGGGTGGTATGGGGTCATCAGAACCCTATGGATGCCCATTAGCTCGAGTAACTAAGGAAGGATGTGCGAGGTGAAGTTGGTTCCATTATTGGTAAAAATGAACTGAGGGCAGCCATGTCACTGGATAATACATTCCATTATGAACTTGGCCACTGTGACTGCCTCCAAATCCTGTATTGCCCATGCTTCAACCCATCTGGTCAAGTGGTCAATTGCTACCATAATGTACTTGGACTGGTTAGCTCCTGTTGGCAGAGGGCCAATGATATCAAGGGAAACATATTCTAAGCAAAATGTGGTTTTTTTAGTACTAGATGGTAAGCAAAATGTGGTTTCATTAACCGTTATGAAGACTTATAGTGGAACAGATTTTCCACATGACACTGGTGGCAACAGGAATTGGTTTCAAGCACATCAAAGTTCATACTTTCCAAGTAATACTGATGGTTCAACAATTTTAACATCTTGAGCACATCACCATGTCTGACTGCCCTATGTGCACTCATGATAATGCTAGGCCATGCCAAGGGTCACAGAAAATATACTGTAGAATTGCCAATCCGCTTGTACAACTCCCCATTTCATTAGAAAGTATTTTCTCAAATCTCACTTAATGCCTTTATAACTTGGGGCTGTTCATCATTGTATTTCCTGTTAAGCATCTTATTGTACATCACATCGCTGAGATCTCTATAATGACAACAGTGGCAATCTAGATAATCAGTTGGTGTTCTGGTGGTTTTCTCCCAGTTGGTGAAGGATCTCAATCATGCGCCTGAAGTTTAAGGACCCATTGGGCTAGACGCCCTTCAGGCTCCTTGAGGTTCTGCAACTAGTGTAATGATGCGTGATCCGTTATGACTTAAAATTTTACCCCATGCAAGTAAACCCTAAATTACTTATACATGTAGATTACAACTAAGCACTCCCACTAAGTCACAGTTTAATTACGTTCATGACAATTCAGGATTTGACTGTAGTACGCCGCTGGGTGTTCCTCCCCCTCATTGTCTTTTTGGGATAGGGCTACCCTACAGCGGAAAGGGTTGCATCCATCTGGATGATGAATTCTTTATTGAAGTTCAGATATTGTAGCACGGTGCACTGATCTGCGCATCCAAAGTGTGTCAAAGGAGAATTAATGAAACTCCATCCATTTGAACATAACATCCTTTTTTAATACTTATATAGTGGCCCCCAATACAGATAAAGAAAGGGATGAAGCGCTGGTAGTAGCTGACCATTCCCAAAAATACCTGTATCTCACACTTACTGTTTGGTGTAGCCAAGTTTTGGATAGCCTTTAACTTGGTGGGTTGAGGTTTCAGCCCTATCACATCTACTACAAACCCAAGGTACTCCAGTCGGTCTTTGAAAAAGTTACATTTCTGGAGCTTGATCTTGATGTTAGCCTCAGCCAACCGGCGGAATACTTTTCCAAATGGGTAAGGTGCTCAGAAAACATGTGGGAGAATACATTGATGTCACCAAGGTATATAAGGACGCACGACAGCTTCAGGTCACTGAGAATGGTATCCATGGCCCATTGGAGCGTAGCTGGGGCGTTACATAGCCCTTAAGGAATATGGGTTGGTTGGAAAAGCCCCTTGGATGTGATTATGGAGCACTTCTCCTGTTCTACCACAGGCAACTCAATTTGCCAATAGCCTGATATTAAGTCCATCACTGAGAAGTAATGGGATCTGACTAACTGATCCAGCACATCATCAAACCATGGCAAGGGGTAAGTCCTTCTTAGTGATTCTGTTAAGTTTCTGTATTCAATTACTACCCAGTTGGTGTTAAACTTATTTTTTACAATAAGAAAAGCAAAACCCAAATACTCTTTGATGGTTCAAGCATCACTTGTTTGAGTAGCTTTTTGGTCTCCTCAATTACTATTCCTCAGCTGCCCTTAATTTGTGGATCAGTTGCGACCTGATGGGGAGATTATCCCCAGTATCCAATTATGAACCACCCCCAAGCATACTCTAAATCATGGCCATTGACATCAAACATCTCCTTATATTTTTCAAATAAAGTTATTGCCCAATCCTTCTGTTCTTCCATTAAACCAACTAAGTTTTCATGTGGAACCTTCATCATCATGCTGGGATGCAAATCGACTGGTAAACCAAATTCATTCAGCAACCCAAACACATGAACCTGAAGGACCTCCTCAGCTGAGGTCAAGTGTACATATGCCACTATTTAATACCAGCAGATTTGCATTAAATAGTTTTGTTGATTTGCTAACAAAACCTTGATCTCCCCATAGCCCAGAAGTATTATGTCTGGAGCCACATGGGGCTCAAGCCACAATTTCTGATAAGGATCAATAATTTCTCCATGGAGCCCATCTTGCACTTCTACCACCAATTTGGTGTTCACTATTACTTGATGACCAGAGTGGATGGACATAGGCCCATCTTCTCTGAGAGGAAGACTTTGGTATTCATATATCTGGTGGGGAAGGGCTCAGGTCTTACTCTTTAGTTGATGATAGTGAACTGGAATCACCCCATCACTGTGTGTCAAGTTAATATGACCCATGTGCACCAAATACTTTTGCACTCCACTGGAGGTGAAGTAAATTGGAATCTTCTGCCCCAGAATTTTAAAGGTCTCTGCCATCATATCAACAACAGCCTAAAGTTTTGCATAAAAGTGATTCCAATTAGCAGGTCATAGTTATTGTTTGGCAGCACTATTTCCAGGGCTACAGTGACAATTGACCCAAAACGCAAGGGTAGCGCACTGTACGCTCCCTCAGAGATCATTCTTTCCACGCCTGCAGTCCCATACACCAAAATTTTACACATTGGGCTTTAATGTTAACAGCGCCACCAACTTTGTGGACACTATGTTAAATAGAGCGCCAATATAAATTATAGCATGGACTCAGGTTTTTGCTACAACAATGTCACAGGTTATACACTCAGAGTAGGATGAATTATGATTGTTTAAAACGTGGACATTTAACGAATCTCTTCTCCACAGAAAACTCATAATTCCCTCCACGACTTTAGAGTAATATTTAACAATAGCGTCCAAAGAGAGAGCAGCGTATATCCCTTTTAAGAGAGGCGCATCAGAGGACGGATCCAACTCCTTTGTAGAAATTTGGTCAAACCTTTGACAATAATAAGGCTTCAGTTGTTCCTTTGGTCCATCTTCCGCTGTGTCCTTGGTTTACACTCGTGTAAATACATTCAAACCTCCAATCAGCTGCTGATTATGAAATGCGTCATTATACTGAGAGACTTCTGCTGCATGTGCGTGGATAGGTTCAGGTGGGACGTTTGAGGTTCTAATAATAGAGGTAGAGAGTCCCATTTCTACTCCGCTCTAACTTTTCCCTAATTGTACTGATCCTGCTGTATGTGATGGACCTGACAGTTGAGGCAACCTCATGCCAGGTGCCCCAGGTGACTTCACTCAAAACAATTGACCCCATTTGGCCTGTGTCCTTGATTGTTGCAAGATGGGCCACACCAAAAGTTGGACTGGGGTCGATCAGTATAAACAGGCAGCCCAATAGTTGAACTGATGGCAACTCAGTTGAGGGAAAGGCGCTTAGTAATAATAAGCCCAGGGGTTACTAGATGGACTTTGAACAGGGCGGGATAATTTCCCCAAATGAGAAAATCTGGCAGCAGATGCGGTAGGTTTATCTCTATATTTGGCAGAGGAAATTTAACAGATAGATGGCGCAAAATTTGAACTAGTTTAAGCAAGGGTACGTCATCATCTAAATATGGAGCCCTGACATTGTAAGGCTCATAGTATGGCTTTACTGCGAAGGTCATTGCAATGCACACATCAGCATTAGATAAAGCACCTGCCCCAATTAACACATGAGCTTCTGCTGTGAATTGATCAGCAAATGCGATGAGGTTCTCATTATGCTGAAACCTGATGGTCAAGAACTCTGCTTCCGCTGCAACATCTTGCAGTACCCCTAGACAACCGCATAACTGTATCCTTCACTTCCTGGTATGTAATGGAACTGTTTGGGAAGTAGCAAGTAACATGGTCAGCACTTCTAACATCCAAGGTGGACATTAAAAATTTCGCTTTCTACCAATCTGAAACTCCTTCTGCTGCAAACTCAAATTGCCTAAAGGACCCATGAATATTCCCATCGCAATTGAACAGAGGTAGCTTATCACTAAAATATCCTGAAGAAGCTCATCCTACCTTTTGAGCACAGCGTCAAAGGCAAGTTTGAGTTCTGCATATTCAACGGGCACAGCGTGTCATGAAGAGCCTCTGTTAAAGCAAGCCTGATGCGCCATGGCCTGCAAATGAAGATTTTTATTTCTTTATAATTGATTAATGGTTTTCTGTAGTGAGCACCACTGTTATAATTTTAGCAGTATAGCCGAGATATGCCAAGGGGTTTTCATAAAGGGTTAAGCCCACTGAGCAATAGGAGTAATGATCTGAAGATCATCATCCTTGAAACAACTTAAAAACTTTCAATTAAGATGGAGCAATTGCTCAGATGGAAATCTTTATTTAATCTAATACTTTCAGTGGATCCTTCCTAGTGCGCTCTCTTTTCTACTAACAATGTCCTTCTTTCATCTTTTCTCTCTCGTTGCAATCATTTTTGCAACAAATTAAATTCAAGTCTGATTTTAGTTTGATAATCTCACCGAGGAGATTAGTTGGCGCCCATGTTAGGGAGCAGTTGGGCGAGTAAGGTAAAGGGCACAGGTGGTGGCCCCGCAACATCTACAGTTCACAAAATGCCCCAGTGAATCTGGAGGAATAGACAAACTTACCAAAAAGCCAGTGGTAACCATTTACCCAGAAATTTTAGCTTGGCAAGCGTGATGCAACCAGTATATCAATATGCTGCACTCTCAACCATTCTTGTCAGTGGAACACAGAGTATGGGTATTCCTGGATATTCAGCAAACGGCACTATGGGAAAAGTTTTGTGAGGATGTGCACACTCATTTCCCAAACGCAGTGTACGTCGCACCTCATTCCATGCAACATGGTTGGCAGGATCTTGATTTTAAGAGCAAGGAGACAGCGGATGAAGCTGCAATGGTGCGCGTTGTGATAGACCTCCCTGATGGGCAGCAGGTCATCAAAACTAAGCGCACCAGATGGATATATATAACTAAATTTTTATTACTTTCAACTTTCTGCCCACTACAGTCAAACGCGCCATACTTGAACAACACCTGAAGGCTGGGCTTGCCATATATGGCAAAAAACAATCCTTCAAAATGCAACACTTTATGCTGATGCCACACCTGTGCACCGGCAAAGCAATTGCAGTCTTAACCCCAGCTGAGGGGATAGCGCAGGATCTAACCCAAATCCTGCACACCGCTTATGTCAATATTGAGGGGCATGCCACCCACCCTTTCAGGGTCACTGTGGACAGCGCACCTCCAATCTGCGCCTTTTGTGACTCATTTGGCCACAAGGCACACACCTGCCCCTCCAAGGAGGGCATCACATATGAGGAAATTCCCTTGGTGGCAATGAACAACAGTGAGACCCACTATGAGCCGACCTCAGATACAAAGGCTGCCTTCCCATGGGGGCACAGAGTTGTTACTTAATAATGAGCCCAGTGTCTTCTCAGGAGCGGAAGAAGGCCAAACAGGCCCACAAAGCGGCAGCCAAGGAGGCGGCCAAGGTCACTTCCACTATCCCGCCCTCCCATCTCCAGGAGGACATTGAGACTTTCGCGGTGGAAGCAGCTCAGGAATCTCTCAACCAAGCAGATTGGGACGCCCAAGCCGATTGGGCTGCCCAAAATGAAGCCCCAATGGGGGAGTCAATTTCGCCCAACCAATGCGCCCAAGCCTTTATTATAAAAATTGGTCTCCAACCTCCCAGAAAAATAATCAAAATCAAGCGTTGGTGCACCAAAAATGCATGCACTGCAAAAATCTCGTCCAGCAGAGGGGAAACAAAAAGTGAAGGCAAAAGCCAACGTGAACCTGACTGCTAAAGCTACCCATTCTACCAAATACGTTGCATCACATAACCAAGGTGCCAAAAAGCGCCGTGGAGAACAAGAGAAGGCTGAAGGGCTCAGGTGCCCTTCCCCTCGCACCTAAGGTGTGATGGGGGGAGCCTTTACTTTAGGGATGTTGAACATCACCAGACTCAAGGCCTCACCATCCCAGGCTAGGAAACTGAGTTTTTTACAATATAATTCACCCGTGGATATCCTAGTCATCCAGGAGTCCCACTGTCCGCACAGTTCTGAGGAAACATGGAAATCCATTTTCCCTTCCCTATTCTTCTGGTCTGAGCACTGTGGGGTTCTTATTCGAAAAAAAACAATTTATTAAAATTTTCATCATCTGAATTCTTCCTTAGTGGCTGCGTCCTCATTGTCAATTTTTCGTGAACTGACATAGTGCACGCTATAGTTAACATTTATGCCCCAACCTATGCATGAGAACGTCGGCAATTTTTCTTTTCAGTCAAAACCCTTCCATTGCCCCCTGACCCTTTTGTCATTGGCGACATGAACTGTTGGTTGAACCCATCCACTGACCACTGGCCTTCCTCATCTTCCCTGCCACAGGGACACGTTGAACTACGCGTCCTCAAGGCCACCCTAGGGTTGATTGACGCTCTGCCGCATCATGCTCTGCTGCTCAAAAACATGTCATGCCCCAACGTCCACAATGGCCAGCTAAGGTCCATGTCCCGCATTGACCTTATCCTTGCACTGTTGAAATTTTGTACCCAAATTTCCCATTTTAACATGACAAAAATCGATTTTTCTGATCACAGGCTGGTTTTGATAACCTTCCACCTACCTGACCCAGTTGCTCAGGCTCTAGTATGGTGCAAACTTCGCACAGCCAAACTCACATCGCCAAAATTTTCCTCGTGGATGGAATCCATGACCACAGCTCCAGAGTTTATTGCACCATTTTGCGCTGATCCAATTTCCACCTGGTCTGCCTTCAAAGTGGACACAATCCGCCAGGCTCACCACCTCTCCTCCCAATGCTCACGCTCCACCTTGGCAATCATCTCGTGCGCTCTGGTGGAGATGGCCCACCTGGAGTCCAACGTCCCAGCCACAGGCTACAGCCCTGCTTGGGGTCACAAATGGGTGGAAGTAGCCGCCCACCTCAACGCGCTGGAGCGGCAACACAAGCATTGGGTTTGTGTTCAGTACAAAGCTAAACACATCACAGCGGGTGACATGTGCTCCACTTACTTTTTTCAAAATTCTTTTCACTGCGCCAGCTCATGGCCTGCACACAGGTGCGACGGCCAGACAATTCTGTAGTGGATATGCTGGCTGAAGTGGCGATTGAGATACAAAACTATTACTCCAAATTGTACCAATCTGAACCAATTCCGCCAGCTAAAATGGCGAATTTCCTTGATAGTGCACACATCTGAACCATTTCCTGATTCCTGGAGTTAATGGATTTGATTACTCCAGACAAACTCTGGTCCACTGTCTGCGGTGCACCAAATAGGAAATGCCCTGGCCCTGATGGCATTCCTTATGAGTTTTATAAGAAGTACTTCAGATATTTATCCCCACTATTGCTTGCCTCTCTTAATCAGAGCCTTCTGGAGACGCGCCTCCTACTAGGAGGGCATGAGGCCTACACCATTACACTGTTCAAAAAGGGGATAAGCTAGACTTAGACAACTGGCGCCCCATTCTTCTAACCAACACTGATACTAAAATTTTTACTAGAATCATGGCTAATCATCTAGGGATTGTTGCCTCTGCTATCATCTCCCTAGAGCAATTCGGTTTCATACCTAGAAGGTCGATTTGGGACAACGTGCACACTGTGGCCAACGCCAGTCAGTCCACGGCCTCTGATGCACTTGTATCTTTAGACCAACAGAAGGCTTATGATAGAGTTAACTGGGATTACCTCAGGGCCTGCCTTTACCAATTCCGCCTGCCTCCTTGCTTCATCAGTGGGTGATGCAGCTGACGGAATCCGCCACAATGGCTATGCGTGGCCCTGGTCTTCTCATGATGTAGTCCGCAATCAAAGGGGCCTACGCCAAGAGGACCCCCTTAACCCAATCTTATATAACTTCAGCCTTGACCCACTTCTTTACAACGTGAATGCCCACCTTACTGGGGTCCACGTGCAAGGCCAAGCCCCAGTCAGAATGTTGGCGTTTGCTGATGACTGTGTAGTTGGGGTGTCTAACAATCATGATGCACGCACGCTTGAAGCTCTTATCTAGGTTTACTCCAGGGTAAGTAATGCTGCACTCAACGCCTCTAAAACCAAAATCATTCTCCTTGGTCAGTATCAGGCCTGCTGGGCCTCAGCGCCCTATTTCCAGACCACCCCATCTGCTGACACACGCGCTTGCTTACCCTGCCCTACCCACGCCGCCCCACTTGTGCTCCCCTTTGTGCCGCGCCCTACCGTTGGGCCAGTCCGCCATTTGGGGGTGTGGTGAGAGGCAGGCGGGTATGCCTCAAAAGTGATGGAAAACCATATTCTGGACAACGTGACGAAGCGCATCGTCTCCCTCAGAGCCCACCCTACTTCCCTTACTGGCAGTGTTGTACTAGACAACTCTATTCTCCTCTCCAAAGTTTGGTTTGGGGCCCATGCCATCGCCTTCTCCCCAGGTTTCTTCAAGTCACTGTATGCCCTTCTGCAAGGGTGGCTTTGGTTGGGACGCCCACCGCCAGTGTGACTAGAGGTCATGTTTGGCCCTCGCCATAGTGGAGGCATGGGCCTGCTCGACTTTGAGGCCCATGCTGCAAAGATCCTGGGAACATGGATCGCTGCTGTTACCATACCTACACTTCCAGCCCAACAATGGTCCCGCGCGGCCCACTCCATCTTCTCCCACTCCCTGGGCCTTACCAATCCATCACACCCTCACTCATTGATAAAATATCTGACTTCCCATCCTTTGGCCGCAGGTCCCCATAGTACTGCACACCACTTCAAACGAATCCTCCTCTCCATGCGGAGTGCTGAGTGGAGAATTCATATTTGTGGGCACACTGCCCAGAGGGGGCGCCCCTCTCCTCGGTTCACACAGGAGGTACAGGGACTACCCATTCTGGACAGCATGATACCCACGAGGCCCCATATCTTATCCAGGGTGGACTACCTAGACATGATGGACATCCCTTATTCCCTTGATACATAAAAAACAATTTGGATATACGCCCACCACCCTCTTCTGCAGCCGCATATCCTTTCTCATGTGTGGCGCTGCTTGAGGCGGGTGTACCATACTGCTGAGCGCTCTAACGCTTTACACTCATCCTGTGTCATGTGTGGCCAGTATGGAACACTGTTTCACCGCCTGGAAAGTGCCCTACAACTAAAGCGATATGGCGCGAGGTGCAACGTCTGCTTTGCCAGGATCAGGCACGTCCCTTCAGTTTGTCTAGGGATATGTTTGCTTTATCTTTGGTCTCCCTCTTCCACCCTCCCTCTGTGCTTTGGTGGTCACAATCGCCATGTGGACTATCCACACGATTGTCTTGAATGCCATCGCAGGCTCCACCCCCACCCTCCCAGAAGCTGTCCGCCGGTTCTGGTCACACTTAGAGGACCACTTTCAAGTGTGGATGTTTGGCTACCTCCCACCACGTCACCATCAGTTGGTCTCCTCCTGGTTCCTAGTTTGGTTCATCAAATCAGACCCCTTCCTCCACACATGCTCAATTGTGGTTTCAGCCCCTTTACACGTTCCCCCTTCTCCCAGTAGTGGCGTTCCCACTGGCAACAGGAGACAGCATTAGCTTCTCTGGGGTGCCTTACTGTTACTATGTTTCATTTTTTTCATATCTTATTGAAGGTGTCCATCCCCTGGTTGGCCTTCCCTGCAATAAATCAAAAACAATTTCCTTCTTTCAATCTTCTCATATTGCTGATAACCCAGCGACCTTGGTCAATTTTGGCTTTTTCTTAGACTATCCATTCCTCCATAATCTCATTGGTTCCAGAATAGTTCATCATTTATTAAATTCATAATTGCTCTAATTTGAGGCGATCCACTCAATATTTGTCATAAATCAATATCTCATTATCCATTTTTTGTTGATATCACCTTATTGCCTGATTTGTAGGCGATCAAATATATCCTTTCCAAACCAATATTGCCCCATCCTAAGACGCTTGAATAATCATAACTCATAATCATAACTCATAATCATGCTTGGCGTATTCTACCCATTCTGCCATAGTGACTTAGGGCTTATCATCCAGTCATATCAGAATCATGACAGTTACATAATGCGTAAATTTATGTAAAGCCCTCCAAGTGTGGGTTCTTCCAGGAAGATACTAACTCTCTGGGTAACCTAGTCCTAAAAGATGGTTATGAATTCCCCAGCTGTGACAGTCAAGGCGCTGCCTGACTGCCACATAGCCTTGACCCCCCTAAGGTGGGGATCGCGGCTAGTAGTATTGTAAACAATATAAATAAAGCATAAGGCTTGAGGGCAACGACCCTCAAAAATGGCATTCCGTCAAATCAGATGCCATAAGATTGATGAAACCTCAGAGCAAAGGTGGAAAAGGTCGATGTAAATGGCGACTGGGCCAATCAGAGGCCGCCAACCCAAAATTCTGAGGATTGAATGGAGAGATTGGCAACGGTAAAGAGCAGCCCAGCTAGACAGGGGCTGCCAAGCCAAATTATGCCAAAAATGGAAATGGCAAGAATCATGGCATCGGGCAGCTCAGAAAATCAGGAGCAGCCAAGCCTAATATTGCCAAAAGAGGAAACAATGAGAATGATGGCATCGGACAGCTCAGAAAATTAGGAGCTGCCAAGCTGAATCTGCCACTTGTTGAAAGGATCAAGAGCCATGGTGAAGGGCAGCCCAGTGAATCAGGGGCTGCTAGGCTGAATTATCCCAAAAATGGAAACTTTGGTGATAAGGTCGACATGAGCTCTGATTCATCCCCAATGAACAAAAATATATGCGGAAAAGTTTCTGTAACGCCATGGGTACCCAACGGATGGTCTAGAATGGGCCTAGATGGGAATATTGGAGGCTAAGATTCTCAAAATAGGCCTGCAAATAGCCCGCCACCTGCGGACTCTGCAGGGTCCAATTTCTCCATATCCCCCATTCCATAATAAAAACAACCAAGCGAAGGTGTTTAAGACAACTTCGTCTTCTAATATATACAAATAAAAAATCAAAGTCAAAAATAAAAGCTTGAAATTTTTGAAATCATTTATTAAGATTTTGATCAAAACCACGGATTTTGAGTGAAGAAAAATGGACCATTCCTCAGATTTTGACAGAGCTGTCACCTCTCTGTATGCTCTCTCTGGAGGACAAAATGTCCTCCTCAGTGTGAGAATCATCCTCACAGTGTTCCAGGGATACCTTAATCGCTCATCAAGCCAACGAACAAGGGACTTAATTACAGCAGCCCTCTCTTGCCTATGGGTCCTCACCTGGGCCCTCTTGCCCAACTGCTTTGTGGCAATGTGGAAAGACCCCATTCATCACACCAGCACGCTTGAAAAAAACTCAAGTGGCCACTTTATTGACCCAGAAATGGTTGTGGCTTGTCACAAAATTGACCATGGGCTCCACTAATGTGACAGGCCAACCCGTATGAATACTGGTTGACCCTTTTCCGTTTTGCCTTCATAGGCGCACCAACCCCATTGGAGTCTGCATCCAACCCACCAACACAGCAGACCAATGACTTCACCTTAGCCCCAGGTCCTGTGGCATTCCCCAGCGATTCCTGCCTCCATCCTGGGCAGCCAAAGCACTCTCCCACACTGCCCCACCATCCCAACCCTTTGCCAACCAATCTGGGAATACCCCAGTGAGTCCTGCCCCCATCCTGGGTGGCCAAGGAACTCCCGCGCTGCATCCTGCAGGGTTGATGGCCAGCAGTGCCATTGTTGGTGGCTGGTTGGCCAGGTTTCCACCTGTTCCTCCTAGGGGTGGTATTGGAGCTGGCAGCGCTGGCCACTCCAGGAACATCACCTTGTGCCAACATCAGGGATCTCCAGTCACACTCCTATCCACTTTAGTGGCTATTGCTACTTCATATAAATAGGAAAGTGGGCAAAAGAGAGATGTTTATTTGGAGGGAAGAACGACATTTTATATCTAGGATACTGCCTCTAAAAACCCCTTGGCCATATATGCCGGAACTCTAATAAATTATCAATTCATTCATGGTGACAATTCCCTCCCAAACCGCTCATCTGCTTCACCAAATTAGATTAATTCAATCCATCCTCATCATGAGTAACCAGTCAATCATATATAATTTATCAACTATAAATAAAACATTGAGCATCCTTGGAATGAGTTGCCAGTGCTCCAAATTTAGCAAAGAAACCATTTTTGAATGGATGGTAATAGTTTCATTGGCTTTTTTACCGGAAACTCTTAAAACAACCCTTCAAATTGGCATTTTGGTATCAAACACAGATTCCACCAAACATAATCAAATGAAATTATATAAAATTAAATAGTAACATTTCTCTCTCATTGCAAACACTTTTGCAACAAATTTAATTCAAGTATATGTAAAGTTTGATAATCTCATCGAGGAGATTAGTTGCAACCAATGTGGGGAGCAGTTGGGCGAGTAAAGTTAAGGGCACAGGTATAGGCCCCACATCAACCAAGTTTTGTAAACGCCCCAGAAAATCCAGCAGAATAGATAGAATTAGTAGTAAAAAACTGGTAGTTACCATTTACCCAGAAATTTTGGCCTGGCAAGCGCGCTGCAACCAGTTCATCAATATGCCACACTCCCAACCACTATCATTGGTGGAACACGGGGTGTGTGTATTTAAGAATATTCAACAAATGACTCTTTGGGAGAAGTTTGTGGAGATGTACACACACATATCCTGAACGCGGTGTACGTTACACCACACTCCATGCCTCATGGCTGGGTGGATCTTAGATTCAAAACTATAGATGCAGCGGATGAAGCTGCAAAAGTATGTGTAGTGGAACTCCCAGATGGTCAGCGGGTCATCAAAACTAAGTGCACCCATAGGAAAAGTTTAATCAAAATTTCATAACTTTTGACTTCCTACCTACTATGGTCAAGCGCACCATGCTGGAGCACCACCTGAAAGCTGGGCTCGCTGAATATGGGGAGACCCAATACTTTGAGATGCAGCGCTTTACGCTCATGCCAGACCTGTGAATGGGCAAAGCAATTGCTGTTCTCAACCCATCCATAGGGATAGCAGAGGACTGACCTAAATCCCTCATACCGCCTTTATCAATATCAATGGGCAAGACTCCCACCCAATTTGTGGTCACCGTGGATAGCACGCCTCCTATCTGCACTTTCTGTCGCACTTTTGGCCACAAGGCCCATACCTGCCCCACCAAGGAGGGCATTACTCAAACTGAAATTATCTCAGATGCAATGTGTGGTGCAGACACCCACTATGAACTGGAAATGGACACCAACACAGCCTTCCCGTAGGGGAGCGCAAGGATGATACATCCAAATAAAATCTGTGTCCCCACAGGAGCATAAGAAGGCCAAGAAGGCCCGCAAGGTGGTGGCCAAGGAGGCGGCCAAGACTGCATCCATGATCCCTCCAGCCCAGCTCCAGAAGAACATTGAGACTTTCATGGCGGAAGCAGCTCACAAATTCTTCCACAAATCAGATTGGGATGCACAAGCCAATTGGGCCACCCAAGCTGAAAACCTGATGAGTGAGTTGGTTTCACCTGACCAATGCTACCAAGCACCAATATGAACTAAAGCCCAACAATATTCATGCTGAGATTCCAAATTCATGCAATGGTGCACTACAAGTGCACACAACGCCAAAAACTCGTCCCACAGTGGGGAAAAAGCAGAAGGCAAAAGCCAATGCAAACCCCACAGCTAAAGCTTCCCATACCAAACCATACTCCATTTCACAGAATACCTGTGCTTCCAAGCAGCGACGTGCTGAGAATGAGAAGGCTGAAAGGCACAGGTGCCCTTCCCTCGCACCTAAGGTGCAATGGGGGAGCCTTTACTTTAGGGACGTTGAACATTGCTGGACTCAATGACTCGCTATCCTGGGCTAGAAAACTGAGTTTTTTTTAAAATACTTTACCATGGACATCCTTGCCCTTCAGGAAACCCACTGTCTGTGCAGTGCAGAGGAAGCATGGGCAACCATGCTCCTCCCTTCCCTTTCCTTTTGGTCTATGCACTTTGGGGTGCTTTTTTGAGTGAAACATAGTTTTAAAAGTTATTTCGTCACAATTGTACCACAATGGCTGCATCCTTGTAGGCACCTTTTCGTTGGATGATGAAGTGCATGTTGTCATTAACACCTACACCCCAGCCTGTGCACGAGATTGTCAGGAATTCTTCTCAGCTGTCAATTTCCTTCCACTACCCCCAACCCATTTGTTGTTGGCGACATGAACTTCTGGATGAAACCAACCACAGACCGCTTACCCTCATTGCCTACACCCCCACAGGGGCACATTGAACTTCGCGTTCTCAAAGCCACCCATGGGTTATTCAATACTCTGCCACATCATGCACCGCTACTCACTAACATGTCTCGCCCCCATGTGCACAACGGTCAGTTAAGGTCCATGACCCGCATTAACCTTATTATCGTGCTGTTGAAATTTAAATCACAAAATTCCCACTTCACCATGACAAAAATTAATTTCTCCGACCACAGGATGGTATCAATTTCATTCCATTTGTCCACTCCAGCAGCCCAGGTGCCAAAATAATGCAAACTCTGCCCCTCTGATATTGCATTGCCAAGATTTTCCTTGTGGGTGGAAACCATGACCTTTACTCCAGAGTTTATTGCACTGCTATGTGCAGACCCAATTTCCACCTGGTCGACCTTCAAGGCAAACACAATCAGCCAGGCTTGCCACCTCTCCTCCCATCACTCACGGGCTTCCTTGGCTGTCAGTTTGCGCATGCTGGCAGAATTGGACCACCTGGAGTCTAACGTCACCGCTGAAGGTTACAGCCCAGCTTGGGGTTGCAAGTGGGTGGAAGTGTCCACCCACCTCAACGCACTGGTAAGACAACACAAGCATTGGGTTTGTGTTCAGTATAAAATAAAGCACATAACAGCAGGCAACGCGTTCCACTTACTTTTTCAAAAATTCTTCACACCAAGACAGAGTTTAGCCTGCACACAGGTGTGAAGGCCAGACCACTCTGTTGCGGATACGCTGGCCAAAGTGGCGATCAAAATACAAAATTATTACTCCTAATTATATCACTCTGATCAAATTCCGCTGGCCAAAACGGAAAATTTTCTCAAAAGTGCACACACCCGCACCATTTCCCAATTTCCAGAGTTAATGAGTTTGATTACTCGGGATAAACTCTGGTCTGCCATTCATGGTGCACCATACAGGAAATTCCCAGGTCCAGATGGCATCTCTTATGAGTTCTATAAGAAGTATTTCAAAGATTTTTCCTCCTTGCTGCTTGCCTCTCTGAACCAATGCCTTCTGGAAATGCGCCTCCTACCTGGAGGGCAAGAGGTCTACATGATGAAGTTGTACAAGAAAGGGGATAAGCTGGACTTGGCCAACTGGCGCCCCATTTCACTCACTAACACAGACACTAAAGTTTTAATAAAATCATGGCTAACCATCTAGGGATTGTTGCCTCTGCCCTCATTTCCACTGAACAATTTGGTTTCATCCCCAAAAGGTCGATTTGGGACAATATACACACCGTAGCCAACGTCTGTCGGTCCACGGCCTCTGGTGCACTTGTATTTTTAGACCAACAGAAGGCCTATGATAGAGTTAACTGGGATTACCTCAGAGCCTGCTATAAAATTCCGCCTACCCCCTCGCTTCATTAATTAGGTGATGTTGCTAGAAGAATTTGACACAATGGCTGTGCGTGGCCCTGGCTTCCTCACGGATGTAGTACGCCCTCAAAGGGACCTAAGCCAAGGGGATCCTCTTAGCCCACTCTTGTCTAACTTCAGCCTTGACCCACTTCTTCGAAATGTGAATGCACACCTTACTAGTGTCCATGTACAAGACCAAGCACCAGTCAAGATGTTGGCGTTTGCTGATGATTGTGTGGTTGTGGTGTCTAACAATCATGATGCACACGCGCTTGAAGATACTATCCAGATTTACTCCAAGGTAAGTAATGCTGCACTTAACGCCTCCAAAACTGAAATTGTTCTCCTTGGTCAGTATCAAACCTGCTGGGCCCAGCGCCCCATTTTTTACCTGCCTCATCAACTAGCTCACAGGATCGGTTGCCCTGCCCATCCCACTCCGCCACACTCAAATCCCCTTTGTGCCACGCCCCACCGTTGGCCCTGTCCGCCATTTGGGAGCGTTGCTGGAGGCAGGAGGGTACGCCTCAACGGTGATGAAAACCATATCCTAGACAATGTTGCAAAACGCATAGCTTCCCTCAGAGCCCACCAAACCTCCCTTACATGCAGGGTAGTGCTAGAAAACTCTATGCTCCTCTCTAAAGTTTGGTTTGGTGCCCACACCATCACTTTTTCCCCTTGTTTCTTCAAGTCATTATATGCCCTTCTGCAAGGGTGGCTTTGGTTAGGCCGCCTACCACCGGTGCACCTGGATGTCATGTTTGGCCCTCGCCATAGTGGTGGTATGGGCCTGCTCAACTTTGAGGCCCATGCTGCCAAAATCCTTGGCACCTGGATCTCAGCATCACCAGACCTATGATCTCAGTCCAGTACTGGTACCGCGCAGCCAGCTCCAACTTCTCCTGCGCCCTGGGCATCAGCAATCCTACCCACCCCCACTCTCTGTTAAAGTACCTTGCCTCACATCCTTCTGCTGCAGGCCCACATGGGACGTCACCCCACTTAAAAAGGATCTTCCTCTCCATGCGGAGCGCTGAGTGGAGAATTTGCATCTGTGGGCACACTGCCCAGAGGGGGCGCCCTTCTACTCAGTTCACCAAAGAAGTATAAGGACTACCCATTCTGAATGGAGTAATACCCATGAGATCTCCTACGATAGCCAGGGTGGACTACCTGGACATGGTGGACATCCCCTACTCCCTAGATACCCAGAAAGCCATCTGGAAGTAAGCCCACCACCCTCTTCTGCAGCCGTATATTTGTTCCCATGTGTGGCACTGCTTGAGACGGGTATACCATACTGCTGAGCACTCTAACGATTTGCACTCATCCTGCGTTGTATGTGGCCAGTATGGAACTCTGGTTCACCGCATGGAAGAGTGCCCTCCATCAAAAGTAATATGGCGTGAGGCACAACGTCTATTTCGCCAGGATCAGGCACAGCCCTTCAACCTGTCTCAGGACATGTTTGCTTTATCTATGGTTTCCCCTCTTCCACCTTCCCTCCGTGCCTTGATAGTAGCAATCGCCATGTGGACTATCCATACAAATGTCTTAGATGCTATCTCAGGCTCCACTTCCACCTTTCAAGAAGCTCTACTCCAGTTCCAGTCGCACCTTGTGGACCACTTTCAAGCGTGGATTTTTGGGTATCTCCCACCCTGTCACCGCCATATGGTCTCATCCTGGTTCCCAGTTTGGTTCATCATTTCAGACCCCTTCCTACATACGTGCTCAATAGTGGTGCAAACCCCTGCACACGTAACCCCTTCCTTCTCTTGTCATTCCTGTTGGCAACAAGAGATAGCGTCTGCTTCTCTGGGGTGCCCTCCTCTCGCTAAAGTTCATTCCATTGTTTAGTGTCTTATTAGAAGTGTCCATCCCCTAGTCAGCCTTAACCAAGTAAAATTAAAATTAAATAGTGGTATAAATTTGGTGTTATCTCAGAGATACACTGAAGGGGTTTTGCGCAGGGTTCAGCCCACTGAGCAATAATACTAACAATATGATGATTGTCATCCTTGAAATAAATTAATAAACTTTTAATAAAAAAGAGCAATTGCTCCGATGTCACTCTTTTATTTAGTATAATAAATACAGCGGATCCTCGCTGTTCCACTCACTTTAAATTATTGACAACATCCTCTCTTCACTCATCTCCTCTCGCCTATATCTAAGTGACTTTAGATGATATGATTCCCTCAGCTTAGTAATTCAGTTCTGCTGTATCTCATTGGTTTCAGCAAATATTTATTCATTAAATTCATGAACGCCTAATTTGATTCGATTTACAACTATTCATCATTCATAAATATTTTTAATTGCCAATTTGGAAGTGATCCAATAACCATCCATTCCAACCCAATATTGCCTCATCTTGAGACACTCAAATAATTATAGCTCATATCAAACTAGGCAGATTCTAACTATTCCACCATAACAACGTAGGTCTTATTCTCCAGTCATATAAGAATTGTGACAAAGAGTATAAAATAGGTGATTAGCTGGCAATTACACCTGACTAACTGAAACCCCCAATTCTGATACTATTGGAAGGATCCAGCTGTATAATTTTCTGACAGAGCTTCTTGGGCATGATATTTATTAAAAATTTTCTCCTACCCTCTTGCAGCTGGCTGCACCACTGCATTCCATGAACAGGAAGAATGTGACATTCCAATGGATAGATAAATCTAGTGAGTGTTTGATACTATCAGGGAGTTGTTCTTGGTGCCTCCCATTCTCAAGCATGTGGACCTCATTAAGACATTTATTGTAGTATGCAACGCCTCATCTGCCACTGTTAGGCAGTATTATTACAGGTGCATGATGATTTGGAACACCCAGTCAATTATTTTTTGTGAAAGTTCTCTTTGTCCAAAAATTCCTGGTCCATTTAAGAAGAAGGAGTTGGCTGATATGGCGTGGTCTCTTACCCACTGGTAGTATCTTCTGCATGGCTTTCAGCATGAGGTGACCATGCGGTTGGATCATCAGGTTCTTTAGTACTTTTGAAACTGAAAATGTTTGTGCGTCGTCAGTATCAGGTGTCTCACAACCTTTGTAGTTTTAACTTTGACTATGAGTTCATGAAAGGTACTTTAAATATTCTTCCCAAGTTTTGAGTTGCAACCATGCGTTGAGTCCAACAAAGGTGAATGAGTATGAGTCAACCACAGTGATTCCTCTGTGCCAGATCTTAACCATTGCTCCTCCCACAATTTTGGTGGCAGATTGGGCCCCTGATAAGCCTCTGGTCTCTTGTGTATTGGCAGGTCAAACGTCTTGATTGGAGTGCTTGGAGTTGTTGGACCAGCAGGCACTTATGACACATAAGCAGTCTCATTATTCGTTGGTGAAAGATATTAAGTAGTTTATTCAAGATTGTGGGTACCGCCTTAACTCCATGATGAAGTCATTTGGGATCATCATGACTATTGGGATTTCACTGAATTCTCATATCTCCAAAAAATTCACTTCATCAATTCCCCCAACATCATCAGAAGGAGCAAGAAATATATCTCAATCTATTAAGGTTAATGATCAATCTAATTCTGATCAGTTGATTGAAGATTTGATTGTGCAGAGATTAATTCACTCTGATAGATTAAGAACTGTTAAAAACATATAAATATTCCCTCTTTTCGAAATTAAATATTAGGTCAAATTATAACCTTTATTTTCATTTTAAAATCATCACTTTCTGGAGAATCCGCCCAGTGTAACTTCGAGATTAAACCTGCTCCATTGGAAGTGTACTTCAAAACTTCCAGACTGGTGCTCACTACAGGGGTACTCTGAGTTACGCACCAGTGATAACATCTATCACTACTATGGATTCTCATTTTTCGCCTAACAAAGCTCAAGACCAAGAGCGTGACAGCATTTTATGATGGGTCCATTCAACTGAAGCCCAAATCCCAAGATTACCCTACACGTTGGAATTTTGGGCCAACTTGGAATTTTATGGTCCTAACTGTAAATTTTACCTCAGACTTTCAAATACCGCCTGAGGCGTTACAAAATATTATTAATCTTTTGCTTGAAGGGGCCTTAATCCCTGGAATCCGTTCTACCCAATCTTGATCTAATGCTGTACCTTCTATATTGTGGGAAGTGCTGAAAACCTCTCAAATGCCAGGAATTGGCCCCAATCAATATTTGCACCAACTCGTACATCCTAACTTATATCATTTATTACCTGTAGTTGGAATGCACCACCAAGGGATGCTCAATTTACTAGAAGGACTCCAATCCTTGAATAATTATATTTCTGAATTTTCAAGTCAGCCTCTGAGTTTAGCCAAGATAATCATGATGCCATCATAAAGTAATCAGGCCTTCCTCACCAAAGTACATCAGCAGCTCATTCAGCTCAATTATGGGATGTCTAATTTTGTTGATGTACAGTTCCCTAGGAAAGTTCAGGTGATTCAGAGAATGGAGAGAGGGTATTTCCCAACTCTCTGAGTGTAGTCAATTAAAGGAGGAGGAAATTAGAACCCGTCTCTTCCAATTGGAACAAATGTACTCAGGAATTCAATTACAGGTTAATGAAGTAGAGAAAGCCTCTAGAAATATGGGTCCTCCTGGGGTTGAAGGACCTCGTGGCCCACCTGGGGGTGTAGGACCCCGTGGACCCCCAGGCGCGGATGGACCTTGGGGACCTCCAGGTGCCGATGGGCATTCAGGATCTTTCCAGAAAATTGACTCTCTCTTGAACACGATGAACCACTTGAGTATACAATTCTCTAAATTGGCCAAATAGTGTAACCTAACCCCAATGGGGTACCAATTGATCCCCTCTTATCACTTCAGTCATTATCTGATATTTTGATCAATCTGGGAAATGGGCCAAGTATACTGATATCTTACTACATGATTGTGAATCAAAAGGGGAACTGCTATAAGCGAAAATTAAGATCCTAGAACCTAAGTACAATGCCCAGAAGGAACAGATTTTTGAGCTATCACGCCGATTAGATGAGAAAGTAGGGCATGCTGATATGAATCATCGGATTAGTGAAGTTCATACTGAAGCTGTTGGTCCTTACCCCTCAAATTTTCTTCTCAAGCTTCAGGTTCCACCTCTTATGTTTCCACTCAATCAGAACAACCTGGTGTGAATGTTTTGACCACCAATGCTCCCATGAGTTTCAAGCCAGTACTTAAAAACAAATACTCACCAGGGGAAGTTTGCATTATCTCCTTTCTCTATCTTTATGAAAAGACGTTAAGTGAGGCCGCGGATCACCAAAAGATGAATTACTTGCCTAATTGCCTTACTCAATTGGCTCAGGATATTATGATTCCCCACTTAATGACTTGCTCTACTTGGGCTCAGGTCAAAGAAGCCTTGATCAAAGAATTTGGGAGTGAGCAAACCTTATCCTCACAAAAGCAAGCTTATATGGGTATACAGCCACACCAAAATGAATCTATAAAAGACTTTGCTCATTGACTTTATCAGGAGGCTCAAACTCTAGTAGCCTGTGGTCAGTTAAACTTGGATGATGCAATTACTGCAGTTCTGTCAGCTTTTACTTCCAGGACTCAAATGCAAGTTTATTTAATCAGTGTAAAAAAGAATTTCCGAAGTATTTTGGACATTAAGGAGGCCTATATTGGAATTGCCTCCTCAATTCTCTGAAAAACCCCACGTTTATGAGTCCTATAGACCTAGTCGCCCCAAAGTCTACGCCATGCCTGAGAGCACTAGGGTGATCCAGTGTAACTACTGTCATCGCTATTTCCATACTGAGGATCGGTGTTTTAAAAAGGAAGCAGATGAGAAGAAGAAAAGAGATAAGCCCTGTCATGATTCCAATATGACTGGACAATAAGCCCCAAGTTGATATGGTGGAATGTATGGAATCCTCTGGAATCAAACCGGTACTGGTAATTTAAGCGCTTTAAAATGAGGCATTTGGCGAATTGAGAGGATTTATGCCAAGATTTAATACAAATAAGAGTAAGTCAAAAAGGGAAGCAGAATATAAGAGTACCAAGACAAGGATGCATCTGGCTGGGGAACTGAAGTATAAAGAGTCTGATGGAAGATAAAAGGTTTAGAGGTTTTTAGGAGAAAGAAGGAGCGCGCAGATAAGTCTGCGATTTATAGTAAAATAAAGGTCATAATAAGGGGCGATAGCTCCATACCTATTTTATTAAAGTTTTATTATAAATTGGCGATCCTCATATCATCCAATTTGGTTGCTCAGTGGCCCATACCCTATGCAAAATCAACTCAGTGGAATCGAGCCACAAACGCCAAGAATTTACAGTGGTGCTCACTACAGGGGTCCCACTAAGCAACTATAGTTGAAAAAAATCAGAAAACAAATTACTCTACAATGATGAGACCTCCTCTGTTCTGACAGCAAACCTGCTCGCAGAATATAATCAAAAAGTTCTTTTGCGAGTACAAGCTGTGGAACAGCAACTGAACAAAGAAAGGGGAGTCCACCAGAAATTGCAACAACAATATGAAACAATGCAACAGGAAATTCAGTTGATCAACAAACAGTTTAGGGAGCATACTGGAGCTGGGGGGAATGGGGTAGTTAGTGGTAACTTGGGAGAAGAATGTTATAAATCAGCAAATGAATATCCATCAGGAGGTATGAAGAACCCCCCGTGTGACATCACCTCTTCTGATTTCTTTTTGACAAGTTCAACTTCATCTGGCTGGCTGTATAATAACGCATCAAGGAATGGTTTTCATAGTCGCTCTGACAACAGTTCGCCTGCCCCTTGCAGCACGAATCCAGAGCAAAGCAAATTCGTTCATATTAAGAAATTACCTCCTTTCAGTTGTGACGGGAACCTACACAGTTATTTAAGCAGTTTGAATTCTCTGTGGAAGGAGCTACTGATCGACAAAAATAAAAATTGTTGCCGTCTGTTTTGGATGTGGACAGCGCTGATCAGGTGACCTGCTATCTTCCCAACCGCTTGGTATCTTATGCACAAGTAAAAGTGATTATCATCCAGCTATTTGGGGCGCTATCAAGATGTGCCAACGAAAAAGCTGACTTTATGACTATACAGTTTGACCAAAATGAAACTCTGTCAGAATTTGCTGAGCAGTTTTTGGTGGAAGCACACGTTCTGCTTGGGGCCAATATCTTAACCACTGAATATGTAAGTATAGCAATGATGGTGGCTGTCAAACCATATCGGGAACTATATAATGCTATGTCCCATGTGTTGGATGGGATACCGGACTTATTTGGATTGTAAACGCCTTACAGTGGTTCTCTGCCACAAACAGTGCTCCCAACGTAGCCCAAAATTTGCTGTTGCCCCCACTCCAACCCTTGCAGGATATAGGTTGCAGCGACTGGGTTATCAGCCGCTGGAATATAGTCTTCCCTCACATGAGACAATATACTCTTTCCGGCCCAGGTATGCTTCTCCAGTTCATCCGCGACCTTGGAACCTTACTGGCAATAATTGGCCTGTGTCTTCCGCCCCAAACTATAGACGCGCACCTTTTATATACACTGGCTTCCAATGTGTGGACAAAGAGGGCATTATGCAGCTAATTGCTCTAGTCAACCACATGTGTATGCAATGCCAACTAGGATAATTGAGAAGGGAAAAGCTCAAGCGGAGTAGAGATGGGACGCTCTATTTCACTAAGTCCATATCACTTGTCCCCAACAATCCCCAAACATCTTTTTGGGTGGTAATTAACCCTCAATCAGATGATTTGTTATATCAGCAGCTTTCGTTGGATACCCCTGCTTCTGCTTCCATGAGTAAAGGCTCACCCCATCTGGCTGAGCTTTGCCAAGATGTGCAGAAGCCATATGCGTGGCAGATCCTGGAACAGATTGGCATCAGCAACTCGGATCCTTCACCAAACGTCACTCCTCTAGTAGGGGTTAATGTAGACATTCCAGTGGAGAAAATCGCTAGTGAGTACCCTCAAGTTGGCAAGGGCATTTCTTCCTTTTTGAGTAGCACAAAGCGTTTGAATGTACAAGTAATAAGCACTGATGATTCTTCTTACTCGGAATGTACTTATTGTGACATATTCATTCAAAACACAAAAATCCGCGCTATCTTAGACATGGGAACACCTGTGAACATAGTCTCCACTCGGTTGGTGGCTAAACTTATGTTGAAACTGGATGTGGACCATCAAGTAGTGTATGGGACCATGGGAACATACAGCACTGTGTCGGAAGGAGCATAGAGCACGTTGCCTCTACAATTTAGGTCAGTTCAGGTGTCTGCCCCGGCGGTGGTTTTGCCAAATAACTACTACAATATGTTAATTGGCGCAGCTTTCATGAGGAAATTTGGCATTGTGATAGATATGGCGGAAGAAACCCTTACTATGTTTGGCCAACATATTCCAGTATATTTTTCCTCTGGTGGAATCCTAATGGATCCAGTCCACTCCAGTCAGGTCAATCTAGCATACAGTGACAGAGTGATCCCTGTTCGCTACCAGTGACTGAGTCAGCGGACCAAGATCCTCCCCAACCAGATATATGAGTATAAAGAATCCTGCTTCGAGCAACGCGCCCTTTAAGCTTACCATCTGGACACCAGGGCATAATAGGGGCTGGGCTCGAAATTGAAGTCCCTAAGGGGCTTTATGGAGAAATCCTGGCGCCTCATCAGCACTCGCGGCTCAAACCACACGTGGCCCCAGGATTATTGTTTCCTGGGAATGGGGAGGTGAAGGTGCTTCTCGCGAACCTACAGAAGGAGACAATAACAATCAGGAGGCACCAAGTGATGGCTTACCTACACTTCGTCCCTATTGGGGAAGTTCAGCGTATTCATGACTTTGGCTCATGGGAAGATCTTGGACTACCATCTCGCTCCTCATTTGGCATACTGACTGTGGTTCCGCGGGAAGCGCTCAAAGGATTATCAGCGGAACAACAAGATAAGGCTATGGCCTTATTTGAAAAGTATCAGGATATTTTTGTAATGATGATCATGACCTGGGGTGTACTCAAGGGGTGGTACATTGGATAGACATGGGGGATCATCCTCCCATTTGTTCATGACCTATTAGCTGTTCAAAAACAGCGGAAGAGGTTGTCTCCGATGAAGTAGATAAACTTATTGAGCAAGGAATGCTAGAGCTGTCAAACAGTCCGTGGGCGTCACCTGTGCTCATTGTAAAAAAGAAGGATGGCATGAACTGAGTGGTTATTGACTATTGTAAACTCAATAATGTAACAAAGAAGGATTCCTACCCTCTTCTGCAAATTGATGATGTGTTAGACCAATTGGGTGGGGCAAACGATTTTCTGCCATGAAGCTTATCTTGAAGTATTGGCAGATTGAATTGCCATTAATGTAATGGGAGAAATGTGTGATCATAACCTTGAGAGGATTGTTTCAACTGACATGCATGCCACAAGGGTTGTGTAATGCTCTGGCTACGTTCCAGCATGCCATGGATACGATTTTAGGTGACTTAAAGCTGTCCTGCGTCTTAGTTTACCTTGATGACAACAATGTGTTTTTGAGGACGTTTACAGAGCACCTAGACCACTTGGAGCAAGTGTTTCAGCGCCTCGCCGCTGCTAATATCAAAATTAAGCCTCGAAAGTGCCATTTCTTTAAGGAGCAATCAGAATACCTTAGGTTTGTTGTGGACTCACATGGGCTTAAACTGCAGATGGCTAAAGTGGAAGCAATAAGCAAGATGACTCGCCCAGTGAATAAGCGGGACATTTAAGGGTTTCTGGGAATGGCTGGGTATTACTGACAGTTCATTACCAATTTCAGCTGCATAGGGGCCCCGCATTTTGAGCTATTAAAGAAAATTACTTTTTTGATTAGATGGAATGGTGCCAGAATGCTTTCGATGTATTGCATACTGCGTTAACAAGCGCACCCATTTTGCAATACCCCAACTTTGATAATCCATTCATAGTGCAAACAGATGCCTCGCTATCCACTATAGGGGCAGTATTATCTCAGAAGGACAATTATGGCGTGGAGCATCCTGTTGCCTTCTGTAATCGAAGTTTGACCTGTCACAAACAGAACTACAACATTACTGAGTGGGAATTTTTAGCGGTAATTTACACTTATAAACAGTTTTGAGTATACCTGCATGGGGTATGATTCCAAGTTGTAACGGACCATGCTTCCTTGCATTGGTTGCAGAATTTGCGTGAACTGGAAGGGCGGCTTGCACGTTGGGCGTTGAATCTGCAAGCACATGATTTTGAGATTTTGCATCAACTGGGAGAAAAACATCAAGATGCGGATTGTCTCTCTAGACTGACAACAGTTGCAATCACAGCGGATCTAGCTGACATAATGTATGAGAAGATGGTGGTAAATAAATACCAGGATGAGCCACCGCATGTGATCAAGGTGTTAGACAGACTTCAGGTGGATACCTTTTACGTGAGGGAGAACTATGTAAGTGGATTGGTGACCAGACGCTGAGTTTCCCTAAGCCTTCAGCCTGACCCTCAATAATTATGGATGCTCATTAGGCTATTGGCCATGGAGGATTGCAGAAGACGCTAGAATTCTTACAACCCCAATACTTCTGGGAAAGCATGAATTACAATGTATTGGAAATGGTTAGTTGCTGCCATCAGTGTCAAGTAGAAAAACCTTTCCGCAAGAAAACCACCTCCAACTAGTGAAACCCCAGTTCACATGGCACACCATTTCCATTAATGTAGTGGGACCTCTGCCAAATAGTGCCAATCAATCCAAGTATATAATTGTCGCTATCAATCACTTGACCTGATGGGTGGAAGCCAGGGGTATTAGTGACTTGGGTGCAGTCACCACTGTCAAGTTATTATGGAGTGTGTTATACAGTGGCATGGCTGCCCACAGTTCATTCTGACAGACAACGGAACCAACTTCACTTTGCATATTCTGATGAAGTTAAATGAGTTGATGGCGATTCGCAGGGCTTTGACCACCCCTATCATCTGGAATTTAATGGGAATGGCGGAGCGAGTCAATGGAACCCTAGTGAACATACTCCACAAATTGATAATGGATTGGCCCTCATAATGGAGTGCCCTTTTATCTACTGCTTTGTTTGCTTACAATATCAGCTATCATTTGGCCACTGGTAAGAGCCCATTTCAACTGCTGTATGGTCAATATCCGGCTCTGCCTGCCTTGTTGTATTTGTGTGTAGAGGACACTGATGGGGTGAATCCTCACCAATATCTGAATCAACTCACGGATACTTTGATAAATTTGCAAATGGAAGCCTACTCCACCAGTCTAGCGAAAAAATCTGTGACCAGGCAGCTGACCAGAAGTGATGGAGTGGTCTTCTGTTGTTTGCTGTAGGGGATTACGTTTTATTCCACGATCAGCCTGGATTCAGATGAAAAAATAAGCTCTCTGGCATTTGGGTCAGCCCGTTCAAGATTATCAAGAAGACTGGCACAGATGTCTACACAATTAAGGAACCCGCTGAGGGTCAGGTTATCAACCAAGTCCATGCGAAGTTCCTTCACGCATACAAACAGTAAGAACCTATTGTTCAGTCAAGGAGGGGGTAATGTCATGATTCCAATATGACTGGACAATAAACCCTAAGTTGATATGGCATAATGTATGAAATCCGCTGGAATTGGACTGGTACTGGTAATTTAAGTGCTTTTAAATGAGGCATTCAGCGAATTGAAAGGATTTATGCCGAGATTTGATACAAATTAGAGTAATTCAAAAAAGGGAAGCAGAATAGAAGAGTACCAAGCCAAGGATGCATCTGGCTGGGGAACTGAAGTATAAAGAGTCTGATTTTAGATAAAAGGTTTAGAGGTTTTTAGGAGAAAGAAGGAGCGCGCAGATAAGTCTGCGATTTATAGTAAAATAAAGGTCATAATAAGAGGCGGTAGCTCAATACATATTTTATAGTTTTAATTATAAATTGGCGATCCTCATATTGTCCGATTTGGTTTAGTGGCCCATATCCTGTGCAAAAATCAACTCTGCGGAATTGAGCCACAAACGCCGAGAATTTACTAGCCCAATAAGATTCTTCACCTTGATAATGATATGAGTGCGCAGCAAGAGCATCAAAGTTTGATTGAGTGTAATAAAGATGAACATTCTTCTTATTCCTTGCCCTCCTTGTTGGCATTATCCTCTCAGTTCAGAAGCACCATTACCCTATTGACTTACAAGTGAATCAAGTCAAGCCAAAGCTATCATAGATACTGGATCCCCAGTGAATGTTGTCTCATCAAAATTGGTCAAATGGATCAAAAATAACACCCAATATTTCTCATTACTAAGAATATGGCATGGCCAGACTTCAGAGTATTTGGTCTATTGGAGCTTTTTCAGCCCTTCCCCTAAAAATCGGGAAGTTAACTTTTACAATCCCTGCCATTGTACTCAATAACTTGAGTTATGACCTACTTTTAGGGACTCAATTTTTACGAAAATTTGATGGAATTATTAATTACCCTGACTTGTCGTTGTCTCTCTTGGGGTATAGAGTTCCCTTACTTTTATCCAATCATGCTTCTACCCGACGTTGGTTATGTCTGTTAGAAAGAACAAAAAGGTCTTATTCACTTCAATATTACGCTGAAAATCCTCATGTAAAACTACCTCCTACATCAGCTGATATAGAAGAGGTAATGCCTATTTTCTCCCCTGAGAAATTAGTTATTCCGCCAAAATCACAATTAATTGTTAACACTTCTTTGCATTTTTTGATTCAAAAGGGACATTTGTTACAAGTTCAAGGCATGGTCAATCATTCTGCTAAAGTCTCTTGCCTTGTCCTGGAGTATTGATTTATTCTTATTCAGGATCATTATCTGTCTTACTGGCGAACCTTACCAATAAGCCAAAATTGGTAGATTGAGAGCATCCAGTTGCTTATGTTAAGTTACTGCCCTTAACCTGTATCTATGATGTTAAACCCTTTGGGAGTCTACACGACTTTGGATTGGAAAGTGGTCAAAAAATCCTTACTGTAGGTCCTGCTATCAGAAAACATCTCTCTAGTGACCAGGAAAAACAAATGCTTTAATTGTTAGATGAATATTCCGACATTTTTGCTAAGCATACTTACAATTTTGGGAAGAGGAAAGGAGTAATGCACTCTGTTGAAACTGGTGATCACCTTCCTATTTGTGAGAAGCCCTATCATAAATCTAAAGTAGAAGAAGCCAAGGTTACCAAGGAGCTGCAACAATTGTTGGAGGCTGTATTATTGAAGCCCTTCAATAGTCCTTGGGCATCCCCATTGTTATCAGGTAAGAAGAAAGATGGTTCCCACCGAGTTGTGATGGATTATCATCAACTGAATGCTATTACTCGACAGTATTGGTATCCCTTTCTTAGGATTGATGATTCTCTTAAGTTGTTGGCTGGATCCACCTATTTTTCAGCCATGGACTTAGCCACTGGATACTAGCAAATCGAGTTATCACCAGAAGATCATGACAAGTGTGCCCTGATATCGAGTGAAGGGTTGTTTGAACCAAATCATATGCCTTAAGGACTAAGCAATGCCCCAGCAACCTTCCAAAGAGCCATGGACAGTATGCTACGGGATCTAAAGCTTATCTGCATTCTGGTATATATTGACATTATTACCATGTTCTCCAAAACTTTTACCGAGCATTTAGAACATCTAAAAGAAGTTTTCAGCTGAATTTGGGGATCTTCCTTAAAACTCAAACCCTCCAAATGCTCATTCTTTCAAAACGAAATGGACTTTTTAGGACATCAGGTTTCAGCTAAAGGGATTTGACCCCTCTCAGACAAAGTTCAAGCCATCCAACGAATGCCTCCTCCCTCTTCTTTATGGGATATTCAAGTCTTTCTTGGCATGGTTGGGTATTACCAGCAATTTATTCCCAACTTTGCTGATATGGCTGAACCCTTATTTCACCTATTGCAAAAAGGAGTGTCCTTTGAGTGGGGGTCAGATCAAGGACAGTCATTCAATTCTCTGCGTACCACCTAGATCAAGGCACCTGTTCTAATTCATCCCCAGTTTAAAAAGTCTTTCTTTTTACATACTAATGCAAGCAATGTTGCTATTGGGGCTATCTTATCTCAGTGTGATGAAGAGAAGGATGATCATCCTGTTGCTTTCTATAGCAAAACTTTGTCAAAGGCTAAACGAAATTATAATGTTACTGAGCGGGAATGTTTGGCAGTAATTATAGCAATCAAGCACTTCCGTCTCTTCTTATATGGTAACCATAGCACTGTTATTACCAATCATTCCTCCTTACGATGTTTGCAGAACATGAAAGATCCTGACGGGAGGTTGGCCCATTGGGCTTTAAGGTTGCAAATTTACAATTTCTCCATTGTTCATCGCTCCGAGGCTCAGCACCAAAATGCTGATGGGTTGTCCTGACTGCCTATTCTGACCTTGGAACTAGAAAAAGAAGAACGCTTATACAATCTTATTGGACGACCTGAGTTATGGGATCAAGATACTGAAGATGATCGAGCCTTTCTAAAACCAATTACCAAAGATACTATGATTCAAGATGGAGCTTTGTATAAGAAAGTCAAATCCAAATGTTTGCCCTTTCTGCATCCCAACTCTATATTTCACTCTGTCATGGAAGGACATGAGCAAGTAGGTCATAGTGGATTAAAGAAGACTCAAGAATGGTTGAAGACTCGATACTATTGGAACAACATGACTGAGTTTATTTGAGAGACCCTTGACTCATGTCTTATCTGTAAAAGCCATGGAATTACTAACCCTACATATCAACATCAATTTATTGTAAGTCCCAGGGAATGTCCCCTGGCTGTTGATTGGGCCATTTTCTCATGCCCTGAGTAATAAGACACCAAAGAGGATGGTGGTACCTCTCATTACTCAGGGCAATCTTGCTCACGTAGTAGACAAGCGGTGGGTAACAGCTCTTCCACTTTGGATCCCACCCCCAGCACCCACACTCACCTCAGCAGAACTGCTATGGGAAATTAGCGAAATTTGCGCCGAGATTGTCAAATTGAAATCAGTTAGTTCTAACTTGAGTGGCGATCTGGCCAATGCTCAGATCTCAAATGGCCGGAAAGGCATGAAGACTGAGGTATTGGCTGGAACAACTGACAGTTCCAACTTAATTAAAATATCAATTGAAAAAATCACCTCCCTACCAAAGTCATCAGGGATCATCCTCAATGGCCAGGCTATAGCATTAGACGCCATCAATGAGGGTTTGAAGTCCCCTGTTGACAATTTGGGCGTTGCGGCTGATGTGATGCCACTGACTGAATGAACAGCCCAGCAACCAAGCGTGGGTGGGTTGGGCATCCTAAACCCAATCCCAACCAAATGGACCCGCTCCTATGTGGGGTGGCCTTGGGGATTCCTGTCACTCATCAGGCCAAATGCCATCACACCAACCATTGGAAATGTAGCTGAGCCTTGGCTTGGACGTTTGAGGTCAAACTGACAGCAACTCAGCCCACCGCCAAATTTTTTGATTTCAGTTCCCAAGGAGCAAACCCGCCCATTCCCAAATAATTCGCTGGTTAGGTCAAAATTGAGGGTCCCAATCCTAGCTTGTCACTACCACAATCGATCACTATTTAACAAGTTGCATAGCACTGAGAAAATTGTTGGTTAATTTTCTTCCTTTTCCTTCAGTAAAAATTTTGCCAAAAAACCAAACAATTTTTAATTGTATTACTCCTTCTGACCACATCCCTGATGACGTTTTCCTGGTGGCCCATCAGTCTGTATGATGGATGGGCTCTACCAGTATTTATGGCCACTATGGCCCCCTCCGTCATCAATTGGATTCAGCAAGTCCAATATTTTTGGCTATCCAACCCCGTTATCATGAACTTCCGGCAACAATAAATGGGAATCATGTGGCCTTATGTCCACCAATTCCATGAGAGAATTCGCCTCCTTGCCTTCCCAGTTGAAATGACCCCATCTGCTGATGAACTTATTGAAACTATCTCTGTGGTCCCACCCCCTGCAGCAAGGCCCCCTGGACTAGGAGTGGCTCATTGTGGTTTGTTGTTGGGATCATACTCACTGCTGTGTTATACCAACAATTCATTATTTCCCAATGCCCAGCTCCAAATCAAGTCATCTGGTTGGCAATGCCTCTGGCATTCTGGATTGCTTTTGGGGTGCTTATGGATCCTGAGTGGCAGGCCAGTCTAAACTTCTTCTGCCATTTCCATGACAGTTATTCCCCTAACTAAGGAGTGTGAGGTGGTCAGCATTGATGTTGTAGGTCCTTTTCCTCATGGATTGCATGGCCATCAGATATAATTATGGCTGTTGACCATTTAACCAAATGGGTTGAGGCCATTTTCTATTGCTACCCCTTTGGCTAAGACTACAGCGTTATTTGTATATCGCATATTATTTCTCAACATGGGTGTCCCAAAGTCCTTATGTCAGATAATGGGACTAGCTTCACCTCACAACTTATACAGGAGTTATCTAAATTATTTAACACTGCTCAGCGATTTATTGTCCCATATAATCCATCTACAAATGGGGCTATTGATCAAGTTAATGAGACCCTGGTCTCAATTCTAAGAAAGATGGCATCCACTGATTCAACTCGGTGGAATATTTATTTGACTAGTGCCTTATTTGCTTATTGGATAAGCTACCACCGCATTATCAAGATGTCCCCATTTAAGTGTATATATGGGCGGGATCCTTCAGTCCCTTCTAGTGTTCAGACAATCCTTGAAGAAAGCATCCCAGAAAATTCTGATTTAATTATGAGGAATTTGGCTGATGAGATTATCTGTCTTCAGGCTCAAGCAATGAATTCAATTGAAACAACCACACAAAAAGAGACTCAAAGAAGCAATCAACACTAACTTTTCTTACCTGAATATCAGATTGGGGATTACGTTATGTACTATCATTCTCGGCCTATTGGGTGGACTAAAAAGTTGGGAACTAATTGGTTTGGTCCCTATAGAGTTATATTTTGAAAAGGATTAGAGTATTCGATTTTTCATAATGATACTGGTATAGTGGTAAATTGTATTCATCCTAGGTTTTTAAGAAGTCATCCTCCACCGCAATCAAATCTTGAGGGGGAAGTATTGGGATTTCACTGAATTCTCATATCTCAAAATTTTTTTTCATCAATTCTCCCAACATCATTGGAAGGAGCGAGAAATATATCTCAATCTATCAAGGTTAACAATCAATCTAATTCTGATCAATTGATTGAAGATTCAATCATGCAGTGATTAATTCGCTCTGATAGATTACAAACCATTAAAAACCTATAAATATTCCCTCTTTTCAAAAACAAAAATTAGGTTGAATTATAACCTGTATTTTTATTTAAAATTATCACCTTTTTGGAGAATCCGCCCAGAGTAACTTTGAGATTAAACCTGCCCCATTGGAAGTGTACTTCAAAACTTCCAGAATGACCCTCCACTATGGGCCACCCAAAAAATATAAAAGGCTTTGATTTGGTTAAATGGACGTAGACTGGCTAAAAATTTCCAAAGATATTATAGCATGGCTCATGAGTAACATGGCATGTGTATGGCCAAATAGGATAGACCAGGTAAAAATGGCCTTCTTCATCCCCAGCAGGTGAAGGGCTTATAGACCTCAGTGTCCATTGGTTTCATTATTGAGATCCTCAGGTCCAATATTTTTACCACATTTTTTGGTGGTAGTGGAATGCTTTACCAAGTTCTCACTCTTTACCCCTTGTTCATAAGCCATCAACTCTGAGAAGTGTCCCAGTTTTTCATGCGGCATTTTTTTCTCTTTGTTTGACTTTCACAAAATATTGTAAGTAAATGAGGTCACAGTTTATGGGCTTATTTGGACTGAGCTCTTGGCAATCTTAGAATTAAGCTGTGTCACTCAACTGCATACCATCCTCAGTCAGATGGGCTTTTGGAGGGTTTTACCCAGATGCTCAATTAGCCTCTTTGCTATCATGCCACTGCTGCACAAGACGCCTAGGTGGATAATCTTCCATTGTCTCAATTTGTGTATAATAATGGTACTCACGCATCTACTGATTTCTGGCTATATGAGGCCAGGTTTGGGTACAACCCCTCATTTTCTGTCAGGCCATGTCTTCATCAGGAGGCTCTTGCTGTGGCGGATCATGCGCAACACACTCTTAGCTTCAAGTTCCTGGTGCAGGAGCATCTGATCAAGGCCATCAGTGTTTACAAGAAGTCGTGGACTGGAAAATCTTTCCTGGGCCACAACGTCATGGTAGCGGTCCTCCATTAAGTTGGACATGTGCCACCTACATATGCAGGTGCCCTCCTAGAAATTTGCAAGCAAATATTCTGGTCCTCATGTGGTGGAGGCTTATTTGAAAAATAGCGCATTTCAGTTGAAGCTCTTGATCAGCTGTGAACAGCACCCTGTTTTCCATGTTTCTCAGTTATACCCATTCAAGGGGAAGGACAAAGTGGAGCCAGAGCCTATCATGGTTGAAGGATCTTAGGAGGCAGAGAGCAAGGCTATCTTGGATTCCAAAAGATCTCCATATAATTCATTATTTCGTGGATTGAAAGGATTTCCATTATATGAGAAAAGTTGGGTCAGCACCCAGGACTATGCCAATCATGGGGAGTTGGTGGAGGCCTTTCACGCTCTACACCTCAACGCTTCTCACCATCTCTGAAGGTCTCTACACCCTTAGTAGTAAGTTACTGAATGCCCATAAGAATGTGGCACTCACATAAGTTCCCAGAGGTGGTGCTCCCCCTGTCCAAAGAGGGAAGAATAATGTAATTCTGGTGGAGTCCCCCTGTACTCAATCATGTGGACTTCCCGTAATGCACAAAGAAGATGGTCAAGAAGGCGGCCATCCATCTTGTGACCCATAGTGTTTTGGCCCAAGTGGTGGACGAGAGGTGGGTGATGGCATACCCCTCAAAGTTGCTCCTTTCACCCTTACCTTACCACCCAAGATCTGGTGAAGTGGATTAGGGGGGTGTGCATGAAGGTGGCAGCGGCGAGAGGCCACATCCAGAGGAAAAGTGACAGGCATCTCTCCCCCTGCACTGATTTTGGGTCCTAATCAGGGGGCCAGATAAATTGAATAAATTGAGAGGCGGCGAAATTGAGCTGGTCATGGTATGATTGGGTTTATAACCCAGCCTAGGTGTTTCCCTTCTTTTGAAAGAGGAGGTGTCAGATTCTGGTGGTTGACCCAAAAATGAACTCTTCTCAACAAGCAAATTAAGATGATTATCTTCTTTAAACTTGGAACATTCTAATCTTCAACTGTGGCTGATTACTTATATTACAATTTGGGCCAAATATCTCAACATCAATTAATTTCATTTATCTTTTTGACAAGACAGCCCAAATATCCTTGCTTAATTCAGGCCAATTATACATACAACAAAATCAGCATTTGGTCCCACTTAATTGGGAGAAATATCGACCATTTATCTTAAGTAATTTTTCAGGGATCAATCCTGAAAAATAACCTCTAAAAATACCATGGAAAAATAGATTAATAAGAGTAGCTTTATATTTTTGTAAGTAGTTTTCTACCATATGGCAAAGATAATATGTTGATACATGTAACCAGCATGATAGAATTTGCACATGGATTTCCCAAATGGGCGTACCTAGTGTTATCAAGAGAGGCCTGATGACCATCTAGTACTAAAAAAAGAGAGGCCTGATGACGTCCTGATTAATGGTACGTCATTTACTAAAAATTGATATCAAATTATCCAGAAGTCTTATCTTGTCAGCTGTATGACAAAACTCAAATTTGGGATGATTTATGGACAATTTTGCACATCTGTATTGTGATTTATATCCATTATAACCTTCCTGAATATGAGAGTATTTTTCCAGCAATAGTCTTGGCAATAGGTCATGATCATTTCAGTTCAAGGTATAAAATAAGGTGGAAAATAGTTATCTATGGAAAAGCGTGCTCAATATATGGCCAGGAGATTCCCCAGAGGTAAAAATACTGGCGCCTGGCTAATGAAAAAACCATTAAATAATAACTCTAAAACAAAGATATATTTTATTATTCTCTATATGGGGTTTTATCAAAGTCTTTTCTTGAAGAGTGTCATAAAGCTTTCAGTCAGAAATCTCAGCTTGTACCTTTGATTGCCTCAATAAAAGTTCCCAAATTTGTAGAGAAATTTTGCCCAAGGTTGACTATAAGAGTCAGATTTATTAGAATAATCCCAGTGAGCTTCAGAATGGTCAAAGTACCATAAGGAACTAGCTAAAATCGAGGTTTTTTTTTGTATGAAAGTTTCCCAGTTTGATGTGCATGATTTTATTTATCAAGCAGGAAATCCTCGGAATTTAACAACTGGTACTCATTCAAAATTGGTGACACTCTCTGAAATGGACCCAAATAACCAGTTACTGGCAGATTCGGCCAGAAGAGATATTGACAATGAGATGGATTCTAGTTACAAGGAAATCTCTTAATTATTTTAATACCAGCTGCCAAGGCTCTGATGTGGGTACCTCCTACTCCCTGGATTTTATCACAATAAGAGGAGCTCATGTAGATACAATAAGCCTGATTGATCTTACATATGAAAGCGTAAATGCTATACTGGAAACTTTATATCAGGGTTTTAGAATTAGTACTTCACAAATTAATACATCCTTCAGCCTGTTCTATTACGTCAAGGATCAGGCGCTCAAGATGGAGATATACATGAAGTACTGTGATGCAACCATGGCATCTCTTGCCAGACGTCTCACAGATAGTCAATCAACTATGAATTACTGGTTAACTTTTTCCAAACATCAATTAAGCATACCCAGCGAATTCTTGCTATGCAAAATCTGAAACTCACGGAAATCTACCATGTATAAGGGGAAGAAAATTTTCCTAAATGCTCTATTGGACAATTAAATTCCAGTTATACTGAATTCTGTAAAGCAATTGTGGATAATAAAGGACTTGACAATGAAGCATCAGATATCAAACATCCTTAATGAGTTACTAGATGAAGGAGTCCCAAAGATAGCTGAAGTTCCTGCTCACCATGGGCTAATATAGAAATGGGGACAAATCATGAATGTCCGGTGTCAAAACTGAAACTAACTCTTATTTACTATCATCTCAGACAGAAAGACTCACACAAGGCTATTTTGGGCTCAGAGAGCACCTGAACTTAAATTCAAAGCACATTATCTTTGAGAATTATATTTAGACTGAGCTGGGTATTGTGAATAAAAACATCAAAAACCTTGCAGCATTACAAGAAGTCCTGAATAGGGATGAGAAAATGCTCAGATCAAAGAGGCGTTTCCTTAAATTTGGATAATTGTGTCAAGGTTGCAGTTATACTGAAATTACTTAAGAGAATTGGGAACTCAGAGTGCAATTATCAACTGCAAATTACTGAGTAGAAAGTATGGCCAAAAATATTAAAAGCATAACGTCCAATAAAGATTTATTTGAAAAGGAACATGACAACCTTAAAAATAATTTGATTCTTAAAAAAAGTGAAGCTGCCAGTGCTTACCCAGCCTTGACAATAGTTAAATTGAAAAAAGCTCTGTCCATTCGGCCAAAAACAATTGGGAAAAAGAACTATGGTCTAAAATTCAAGTATCATAATACAGCAGTTTGGAGCAATATAATGAAATAAAACCATTGGTAATTGACACAGATGAAAGACTGATATTTTGAACATCTGTTCTATGTATAAAGTTCCGGCATCAATCACAACTCCAGATACTCTCCAACGGAAAAAAGGCCAATTTATAAAAGATGATATACCAAGGCGTTCAAGTTTAGAAGAAGTGCAACACCAATGCCCAAAACAAGGCGAGATGATTAGAAAACCATTATACTTGCCAAAGTTTAATAGAGATGGGAACGTTCACTCTTTTTCTCAAGCTATAAGAAAAGCAATGCAGGGGAACATCAAACCATGCAAAAGGTTCAGCAATAATCAACAAACTCAATGCCTATAGCTATGACCTCGTTATGCCATATTTGGGCAACGATTTGTACTATATGTATTCCAAAATTGCAATGACAAAACAATTCAGAGGTCCCGGAAAATTGGAGGCCCAAAAAAGGGATTCTTAATATTGAATTCAAGCAGAATAATACTATTAAGGTCTTTGTTGAGGATTTTCCATGAGGCATAAGTCTTGCTCAGATGCAACGCAATAGATGAGTTTGATGGCAAGATTGCAATGGAGCATGCAGTCATGCCCTACCATGACTTGCATCATGTCATATCACCTGAATTCAATAAAGAAATGGAAACTCAAGAGCTTAATAATTAATCGAGAAGCTGTGCCCACAGTTTTGATACTTGGAATTGGCCCAAGGACCAGCAAAAATTCTGATTTTTGGGCCCAAAAGCAACACTATGACTGACCAAGGGAAAAATTCTCAAACCACAACTCAAAAATTCAAGCAAAAACAGCATCCAGTGTCAATTATATTCCACAACTGTAGTTGTTAGGGGTATTTTGCTAGCCAATGCTACATAAAATTCAGACAAAAGGCCTAGGGTCAAAGTTGCTTTATAAATCAACAGTGACAGCAAATTGGGAAAAGAGCAGGTGGTGTAAAGGCGGAATCTCTAACTCCACCAATGTTCACCAAACCATTCCAACTGACCCTGGTGAGCTCTTTAGGGCTGAAGATGTTGCTAAATAATACTCCCCCATATTGTGACTAACAAATTTCTTATGGTTACTACTTGGGCTAAAACAAAAGCAACCTAACACTTGAAAGTACTAAAGAAGCCCAAACAGAGGTGTTAAAAACTTATGCAAAACAGATTGTTGATCAGGGTTTGGACCTCCAACCAGGATGAGCAACTGACCTACCTTTGCTTAACAACGTACAAGTAACCATTCCCATGAAGATCTTAACAGATAAATTCTCAGATATTTACATAAGTCTGAAATCACATCTGGAATTGGGCAGCAATCACAGTTGTTGGACGTTTGCCTTCCCTGCTGAAAATGAAGAATGTTTTAGGTCAAAAGCAGCTAACAAGGGGAAACAACGGCCATTTGCATATTAACAATATTAAATTTAGTTGTTTGAATAATACCACTAATGATATTGGCCAAAAGACCTTGGCCAATTCTCGGTGGAGTCCCAAGAATCAGGGTAATGCATTTACAAATAGCACACGGGCAATTAAGTCAAAAGCATATAGTCAGATTACTCCGACTTCAGGGCATATTCAGGGGCATTCATCCAACGGTTCCTCCCCTGCCACCTCTGGTTCAGTTACAGCACCTACACGGGGACCCCCCTTTTATAGGTGCAGCAGAGGTCCCCCAAGGTGAAAGTATTTTACCCAGTGGTGATTGGGTGAAATACATTAAGAATTACCAAATGGATACATTTTGACCTAAAACCCCATCTCATCTGTCATTTACCCAAAAGTTCCTCAAAATTCGTGAGATCTAATAAGGTAGTTACCATATTTCCTAAATTTGGAATGTGGTTCAGATATTCCACATGCTAATCTGAAACCTTTCTATTCTCAATACTTACCATAGTTTAAATACTGAACATTGGTATTGAGTTAAGCACTTTTTTATCTAACCCAAGCCTCCTAAACAAAAAAAAAACTTAAAAAATGCTCAATTTTTACTTCAATTAGAAGAGAAATCTTTCTAGTTTTTTTTTATATTTTTGTGGATATCCTGCTGCATTCAGCACCTGCGAGCCAGAACCCTTGCCAGATCCCATAATAGTATTTAATCAATAGATACCTCTGGAAGCTACTCTGAATGTACTTATGAGGACATAACTGTTACAAGTTATGAGTTTAGGCCATTGTTGATAGTGGGGCCTGTCACGATTCTGATATTACTGAATGATAAGCCCTAAGTTGGTACAGTGGAATGGGAAGAATCTGCCAATCATGAATCGAGTTACAATATATATGCTCCTTGAGATGAGATGATATTGGGTTAGAACTTATGTTTATTAAAGCGCTTTTAAATGAGGTGATTAGGAGATGTCAATGTACAATGATTAGTTGGTAAATCACCACAAGCTAGGCGATTGTGAATTAAATGAATGAAGATCTGCCAGAACCAATAAGAATATGGTGGATCGAATAGTCTAAGCAAAAGGGTTGGTTTTGACCAAAATGCTGAGATATAAGCAAGATCAGAGAATTGAAGGAAGATGGTTGTGAGTAGTTTAGAGTGAGCAGAACAACAAAGATCCTCTGTATATAACAACTTAAGTAAAGAGCGGCTTTGGGGCAATTGCTCCAATATATTGAAAAGTTTATTACGTTGTTTCAAGAATGACAATTGCTATATTATTGGTCCTATTACTCTGTGGGCTTAACACTGTGCAAAACCCCTTCAGCATATCTCCAATATACCACCAAAAGTATAACAGTAGTTCTCAGTACAGAGGGCCCATTGATCAATCACAAAAAGGTTAAAAGCCTTCAGCCATTGGCCATGTCATATCCGGCTTGCTTTGACAATGGCTCTGCATGACATACCTCACCAGTGGAATATGCAAAACTCAGACTTGCCTTGGAAGCTGTGCTCCAAAGGCAGGAGGTGCAGTAGCAGGAGGTTTGTATTGATAAACTGCCTCAATTTGATTCAAATGGTATTTTCATGGGTTCTTAAGTGATTTGAGTTTGCAATGGAAGGAGCATCATATTGACATATAGAGAAACTGTTAGTATCCACTCAGATGTTAGAAGTGCCAATCAAGTCAACTTTTACCTTCCTAACAGTTCCATTTAATATCAAGAAGTAAAGGATACTGTGCTGAGGTTGTTTGGGGGTACTGCAAAGATGTTGTAGTGGAAGGCAGAGTTCTTGACCATTATGTTTAATGTGATGAGACCCTCATCGCATATGCTAATTGATTTATGGTGGAAGCTCATGTGTTAATTGGGGCAGGGACTTTATCCAAATCTGACATATGCATAGCAATGACCTCCTCAGTGAAGCCATACCGCAATCTTTACAATGTCATGGCTCCATATTTAGAGGACGACGTACCCTTGCTTAAAATTGTCCAAATTTTACGCTATCCACTACCTCTCATCTGCACAATACAGAGCGGAACCCTACCACATTCACTTCTGGACTTTCTTATTTAGGGGAATTATACCACCCAGTTCATCATCCATCCAGAAACCCCTGGCTTATTATCACTACGCGCCTCACTCCCAACCAAGTTTCTATCAACAGTTCTCTTATGGGTGGGGCCTGTTTACATTGTCCGACTCTAGTCCAACTTTTGGTGTGGCCCATCTTACAACAATCAAAGACTCAGTACTTATGGGGTCAAATGTTTTGTGTGCGGTTTCTCTGGGCACCTGGAAAGAGGTTGCCCTATTTGTTGTGTCCATTACCTACCACAGGATCAGTACAATCACGGAAAGGTCATATTTAAGTAGAATTGGGACTCTGTACCTCCACTATCCCAACCCAAAACGTCCCACCTGAACCTATCCCCAAACATTTAGCGGAATTCCCTCAGTACAACAGTGCATTCCTATATCAGCAGCCAGTTGGAGGGGTGAATATATCAACACGAGTGCAACCCAAGAATCTGGTGGAAGAAGGACCCCAAGAGCAACCAAGGACTTATGCCTGTCAAGTGTTTAACTAAATTTCTACGAGGTGCCAGATCCATCCTCTGATGTGGTTCTCTTAAAAGGTGTAAACGCTGAACTCACTGTGGCGCTATTGTTAAAGTGTACCCTAAAGTCAGAGAGGTTATGATGAGCTTCAAGGGAAAAGAGACCTAAATGTCCACTCTGTAAACAAACAGAATATATGCCGCTTTAAATGTAAAATCTATGGCATTGTTGTAGCAAAAACTCATGTCTGCGCTATAATTGATATGGGTGCACCAGTTAACATAGTGGCCACAAAGCTGATGGCAAAGTTAGCACTAAAGCTGATGTGGAACATCTTTTTGGTGTATGGAACTGTGGGCGCGGAAAGCATGGTCTCTGAAGGAGCGTACAGTGCGCTACCCTTGCAGTTTGGGTTGATTGTCATTGTAGCTCAGTGATAGTGCTACCAAACAATAACTATGACCTGTTAATTAGAACCACTTTTATGCGACATTTTTGGGGGCTGTTGTTGATATTATAGCGGAGACCTTTAAAATTTGAGGACAGCAGATCCCAATTTACTTTACCTCCAGCAGAGTGCCAAAGGATCTGGTGCATATGGGTCATACTAACCCTGCACATGTGATGGAGTGATTCTGGTTTGTTACCATCGACTAAAGAGTAAGACCAGGGCCCTCCCCCATCAAATACACGAATATCAAGGGCTACCGCTTAGAGTTGTCAGGCCTATATCTATTCCCTCTGGACACCAAGTAATCTTAAACACTGATTTAGAAGTGGAAGTATCTGCTGGGCTTTAGGGCGGTCGTTGGGCTCTATCAGCAATCTTGGCTTAAGCCCTATGTGGCCCCAGGCATTATACACCCAGGACATGGGGAGATCAAGGTCTTAGTAGCAAATCTCCAGAATAAACTAATGTAAATCTTCCATCACCAAATAGTAGCGTATTTACATTTGAGCCCAGTTGAGGAGGCCCTTAGGTTCATGAGTTTGGTTTTCTGGATGAATTTGGTCTGCCCATTGGACCGAAGCTCAGTGTAATGGTGGTTGTACCACGTGAAAATTTAATAGGGTTATTGGAGGACCAGAAAGATCAGGACTAAGCTTTATTTCAAAAATAAAATTAGATTTTTCTGTCAATGATCATGATTGAGGGTGCACATGGGGGTGGTTCATCAATTGGACACTAGGGACCATCCTCCCATTAGGTCCCAGCCAATCCGCCAATCAAGGGCAGCTGAAGAAGTAGTTAATAAAGAAAATTAAAAAGCTTCTTGTGTAGGAATGCTCAAACTGTCAAAAAGTCCTTGGGCTTTGCCTGTTCTAATGTAAAAAAGAAGGATGGCACCAACCATGTAGTAATAGTTTACTCGAAGAACAATAGTATCACCAAGAAATACTCATACACCTTGGCGTGGATTGACAATTCTTTGGATTGGTTAGGAGGAGTCATTACTTCTCAGCAATGCACTTGATATCTGGTTATTTGTAAATTGAGTTGACAACAATGAAACAGGAGAAATGCGCCATTATTACATCCAAGGGGCTTTTTCAACCTACCCATATGCCCCAAGGGCTGTTTAATGCCCAAGCTATGTTTCAATAGGCCAAAGACACCACTTTCGGAGACCTTAAGCTGTCGTGCATCCTCATATACCTTGGCAATATCAATGTTTTTCATTTATGTTCTACAAGCACCTTACCCTTCAGGAGAATTCCACCAGCTGGCGGAGGCTAACATCAAAATTAAGCCCTGTATATGAAATTTCTTTAAGGACCAACTGTAGTACCTTGGGTTAGTGGTAGATGCAACTGGGCTGAAGCCCCAATCTGCCAAAGTGGAGGCTATCCAAAGGATGACTAAGCCAACTTTGCACGTGTTATACAAGTCTTTTAGGGATGATTGGCTACTACTACCGCTTTATTCCTAAATTTAGTTGTATTGGAGGTCCGCTGTTTGAGATATTAAAGAGGGAGTCACATTCAAGTATACGGAACACCCTCAATGCTCCCTTGACACACTATGGATGGAGTTGATCAGCGCACTGGTGCTATGATATATAAACTTTAGTAAAGATTTCATGTTCAAACGGATGCCTCCCTTTCCTTTACTGGTGCGGTCCTATCCCAAAAAGATGATGAGGGGGAGGAGCACCGCGTTGCATACTGAAGTTGGAGCCTGAACTGACATGAGCGTAATTATGCCATGACTGAGCGGGAGAGCTTTATGGTGAATTACATGTATAAGCAATTTAGGGTCTACTTGCATGGGGTGAAGCTTAAAGTTGCAACGGATCAAGCGCTTTTACATTGGTTGCAGAACCTCAATGTTGCTTGAAGGTCGTTTAGCCTAATGGGCGCTCAAACTGCAGGCTTTTGGCTTCAAAATTCTCCACCAACCTGGAGAAAAACACCATAATACTGATTGCTTTTTGAGATTACTAACAATTGCAGTTACGGCGGATCTGAGCGGCATAATATTTGACAAGATGCTCAGCAGAAAGTATGATGATGAACCGCCTCAAGTCATCAAAGTATTAGACGGAATAAGGGCCAATAAGTTCCAAAAAAATGGTGAGTTAGAAAAGCGAATGGGGGATATTATGGTAAACATCCCAAGGCCTTCCACCCAACCAAACATTATCATATGTGCACACCAAGCAGTTGGACTTAGAGCAGTATGTAAGACCCTGGAATTATTGCAACCTTTGTACTAATGGTAAAGCATTCAATTTGATGTGCTCAAAAATGTTTCCTGCTGCCACCAGCGCCAAGTGGAAAAGCTGTTTCACCAGAAGACTTCCTATCATCTAGTGAAACCTCACTTTTCTTGGCATACGGTTTCTATTGATGTGGTGGGCCTCTTCCAACTGGAGAAAATTGATACAAGTATATTTTGGTAGCAATTGACCACTTGACCAGGTGGGTTGAGGCACGGGTGAATGAAATTTGGGGACTATCATGGTGGCTAAGTTTATGATGGAATGTATAATTCAGTGAAATGGCTGTCCCCAATTCATCCTTACTGAAACGGAACCAACTTCGCCTCCCATATCTTACTCAAGCTAAACAAACTGATGGTCATCTGCGGGGTTTTGATGAAACTGTATCACCCATAATCTAATGGGATGGCTGAGCAAGTAATGGGACTTTGGTGAAAACACTCTAGAAATTAGTGACATATTGTCCTTCTAATTGGAGTTCCCTCCTTTCCCTTGCTATTTTTGCATACAACATTTGTTATAATTCTGCCGCGGGAAAAGCCCCTTCTAACTATTGTATGGACGACACCCTGCTCTTCCAGTGCTGCTTTATGCTTGTGTAGAAGATACTGGCAGAATGGACCCCACTGTTATTTGATTAATATATCAGACATGCTGATCAAACTGCAAACTGAAGCATACTCATGCAGCTTATGTCATGTACCAATGACGTTATTGTGGGTGTAAATTCTAAAGATAAGGCTGGGTGCCAAAAAGCCCAAAAGGTGAAACTTCAGGCCCTTCCGGACCTGAAGCATACCGTGGACCAGCGCTGGGTGCAGGCCAGGTATGCTCAGGTTGGTCTGGAGGAGGAACCTAGGGCCCAGCCTTACAGCAAGGCATTCGCGTTAAAACGAACCATTTACCAAATTAAGGTGGATGGTTTGGTGTGCTTAGTTTTGGAACAAGGGTTCAAAACCCGTTCCTGCTACGAAATAACGCGCTCAGGTCAAATCCAACTTCAGTCAATAACTTGAGTGAAGTCAGTTTCAGCCTATTTTACTAACTTGGATGAAAGTATCGACCTATTGGAAAGTCGTTGCTTGGGCCCACTGCGGCATAACCCCAATTTCCCCGTCCAAGCTTAAATATATTTTCCTCTGACCAACATTCCTTGTTGGTCATCTTTCCATTTAAATAAAACCCCATTTTTACACTTTTATGTTATTTCCAGTAAACCTGTGCGCAGACCTCTTTGAGGAGGTCTCACAATATATTAACCAGTTGATCATAGCAATGGTAAGACCTTCTTTTGATGCTCCGTTGGGCCACTCCAGGTTCCCTCCAACCTGTGCCGCCCCCTACTGCTCCCACCCAGCACCCCTTTGTTTCCATTGAAGGTTTACCACTGTGGATAACCACTTTCACAGTTAGCTGCTCCAGCTCCAGCACCATCTGCGGGGCACTAGCAGCTGCCCTTATATCAGCTGGTTTCCTGGTGTTGGCCTTGTGCAATCTGCGCCACTACACTGGGAAACGGAGAGTTACAGATACTCTCTTGAAAGCTTAGCCAGGAAGATTGAGAATCAGGCTGGCAATCAGGTGCATTATAGCAGCTTAGCTCAGTTCAAAGATGAATATATGGTTTTGTTCCACGAGTAGCACAGGATTGGGCAGAAACACAAGTTGGCCAACATTTAAATTGGCCCATTTGAGATAATTGAAAAGATGGGTGTTGAGGACTACACCATCAAAAACCCCACAGCGGTCATATCATAAACCAAGTGCACACGAAGCTCCTTTGCCCATTATAAAAAATAGGAGAAAATAAAATCCAGTCAAGGGGGTTAGTATGCAATTCTGATATGACTGGACAATAAGTCCTAAGTCATTACAGTGGAATGGGTATAATTTGCCAATCATGATATGAGGTACAATTATATGAGCGCCTTGAGATGGGGCGATATTGGGTAAAATGGATGGTTTTTATATCAGTTCTAAATGAGGTGATTAGGAGATTCGATGTACAACAAATAATTGGTAAATCACCTCAAACTAGGCAATTGTGAATTAAATGAATGAAGATCTGCCAAAGCCAATAAGAATATGGTGGAACTAATAGTCTAAGCAAAAGGGTTGGTAATGACCAAAATTCTGACATATAAGAAAGACCAGAGAATTATTGGAAGATGATTTTGGGTAGTTTAAAGTGATTAGAACAACAAAGATCCTCTGTATATATTAACTTAAATAAGGATTTTCTTTTAAGAAATCTTTATATTTATTAAAAAGTTTATTTTGTTGTTTCAAGGATAATGATCGCATATTGGTGGTCCTCTTGCTCAGTGGGCTTAACCCTGTACAAAACCCCTTGGCATGTCTCTGATATACTACTAAAATTATAACAGGGCCCCTATCCATATAGTCTGCACAAAATTGGTTAAAAAGTTAAAAATTGCGCCCTATGCTACCTAATGTTAGGATATAGCACAGCTGGAGCGCATAAAACTGATTTGGGGTGCATACAGTACCCTACCTATCAGATTTGGATTAATTGTATTGACTACTGTCATAGTTACATCAAATAGAAACTACAATATCCTAACTGGGACTGAATTTCTGAGGATATGGAGTTGTTATCACAAGGATGATACTCTCACCATTCTCAGCCAGGATATCCAATTTTACTATGATAAGGATGAAACAGTTGAATTGTCAGACAATTTCAAGTTAAATTTAATGAAAAGAGTGGTTTTTAGGTATTGATGAAAAAATCGGCCAAAAGACCCAGGTTGAGTCTTGGTGGAACCCTGCGAATTGGGGTAGCCCTTCTATTAATAAACCTTGGAAAATAATACTAGTTTGGGCAGTCAGATTACACTGAACATGTGGCAGAATCTGGAGCCATTCAGAGGTCCCTCCCCGCCTTACAACAAATTTAGTTTAACTCACACCGCGGATACTTGCCCTTTTTATAGGGTTGGAGGGATCCTCGCAATGTGCAAATTTTTTCTTATCAAAAGATTGGGCAGAATATATCAAAACCCAACCTCACAGATTTAAAAACCTGTCATCGCCCTCCATCAGCTGAACATGAAGTAAGGCAAATTTAAACTTGATAGGTCCACCACCATATTTCCTAATTCGGAATGAACTAAGCAATCAGAGCTTTGAGCCTCAACACCTTAAATACTAAGTTTTAATTTATTAAGTGGGTTCATTTATTACCTTACGCTGCAAAATAGTAAACATATAAAATACAACTTCTAGCTTTTAATGTTTATTTAACTTTTTTTAGTAAGTGGTTTTAATCCCCTATTGGTTGGGTTTAAGATAACAAAGCACCAGAGAGCATCTCCAATAAAAAAAATCTAACAAGTGCTGCTCACTACAGGGGACTAATATACTACCAAAATCCAGTTTTAAAAATGACAACTATCCTGGAACCAAGGCTAGCTGCTTTAGAGCAACAACAAGCTAGTGCTTTGTCTCGCCTCAAAAAGTTTTAGCACTATTCACAAGGCCTTATAGGCCTCCCCTATTATTCTTAAACCTCCGTTCAGAGACAAGTTACACCTAGTGTGGGCAGTATTGCCTCCTTCCTTTATTTTAATGAATGTATGATGGAAGGAGCGACTGACCTTCATAAAACCAAATAAATCCACCCCTGCTTGATCCAGATGGTTCAGGAGATCATGGTTCCTCAAATGGCCACATTTACCTCCTGGGCGGAGGTTAAACAAGTGCTGATTGATGAATTTGGTTCCGAGCAGAGTTTACAAAAGAAAAAACAGGCTTCATGTGCCTTAGCCTGAAAGAGGGAGAATCAATCCCCTCATTTATTGAGCGATTCTATAGCAAAGCACAACCTCTGTTGCTGTCCCAAACTGTTTCCTCTAGATGATGCTATTGCTGTTACCGTGGCTATCTTGGCGTCTTATCTCTCTTTAGCAGTGAATATCTCCACAGTCAAGCAAGCAATCCAAACTGTAAGATATCAAAGAGGTACTGGTAGCAGTGGCTGACTTTATGAACATGAACTTCTGCAAAGAGCTCCAAATTGGGAATCAACTCTGACCCCTTCAGCCTCTTCTATGGCTGTATCTCTCTGGAACCCATCTTCTGCAGAGTTGTAGCGACAATATACTTCTCCACCATGTGAGGATAGCCATAAAACACTGGCAGTTATGGGGCCGCGCTCCTCTAGCTTTAATTCCAAAAGCTCATCCTATGAAGTCAGTTATAACTTTGCTGCTTCTCCTCTGTCTGAGCAGTCTACTAAGGTGGATAAAATAACATCCATCCAAGCCGCTGCCTTGATCCCCTCAGCCTCACCTCAAGCTGCCCCTAGTTCAAAACCTGCAGACATGGGGCAGCCAAAGATGGTCACTACTAAGGCAAAAGTGAAAGCCATTACGATTCCAACGCTTCCCTAAAAGTTGGGGCAGCTACAATGCTCCCTTCAAAATTCAAAAGGGTAGATGAGCGCAAAAAAGTCCTCCTGTGAAGAGATTAAGATGGTTTCTCATCCCCCTCTTAATAACTCATTGAGGTGCATTGACAAACCCTCTAATGACGAGTCTGAAAGGGGTGGTGAAGACGTAGGCTATTATGTTTTAGAAGCTAAAGGGAAGTTCAGGTTCTAGTTAGTCTGAGGCCTGAAAGAATTGATATAGCCATGATACCATGATGAACCTATCTCCAACAGTTGTTGAGGTTTTCAGAGGTAATTAATACCGCTAATGACACTGATCAGATTATTGGGACTGTGATACGATCCACCCAGCAGGTTCATAACCTCCAATCTATTAAAGATAAATACTCTGAAATGGATAAACGCCTTGCTTCTACTCTCCGTTTGAAGGAGGTTCTCGCCCTTCCCCCTACTTTTGATAGCACCATAACTAAGGTAGAGATTGTCATCAATAAAGTGCGCGTTCTAGCCATCCTTGATATGGGTGCTCCAGTGAACATGGTCTCTTAAAAGCTCATCAACAAAATAAGTTGGCGCCTGACCTGGACTATATGAAAGAGTTCAGAACTGCAGGGCCCAACAACACGCAAGCTATTGGAGCCTATTCATCTCTACCCATATGAATTGGAAAACTCTTACTGGCTGCCCCCGATGTATTATTAAACTATAATGCATATGACCTACTCATTGGCACTCAATTCATGTTTGAGTATGACGGGATCATTAACGTAAAACAGGGATTTCTCTCCCTTATAAAATACGACGTTCCCCTAATCTTTACAACTGATGAGCATAAGAAGAAGGAATATACCTGAGTGGTTAGTACCCTTCATCTGCCCTCAATCTTAAATATACAACTTCAGGCAGAAACACAAAAAGCTGCCTGACTCCGTGGATGCTTCAGAGAGCATTCCATTGTATATTTCAGAGGAGGTAGTAGTCAAAGTGGGTGAACAAAAGGTGATAGACACCAAATTTACTATTCAAATCCACCTCAACTGCCTTCTGCACTTAATAAGCATTGATGGAATAAGCCCTTTGGAACCTTGGGTGTTGCCAGGTATCCCAGACCCTTCTTAACAGTGACCTATTAATCTTCTTCTAGGATTTTACTACTAATGACATGGGTGTAAAGAAGCATCAAGAGATTGAAAAAGCCTTGCTGATTCTAGTTGTGGACCTTTAACAAGTCCATTATATTGGTTCTATGTTAGATATAGGATTAAACACTGCAAATGACATGCGCTTTTCCCAACGTTCAAATTTTCGATGAGTTAACTCCCAAAGAGTTTTTATAAATTTCAATCTTTACTAGAGTCATATAGTGACACTTTCTCTAAATCTGATAATGACTATGGGCATATGAAGGGCTGGAGCCAAACCATTTATGTTAGTGATTCCAAGCCTATTCAATCCAAACCTTATTGAAAATAAAAAGTTGAGGAGCTCCAGATGAGGACGGAGATTAAATAGTTACTGGACGCGGGGCTACTCGTGCCTTTTCAAAGCCTTTGTCATCTCCACTATTGCTCGAAAAAATAAGAATAGTGTGCATTGGGTAGTTATGGACTACCGCAATCTAAATAAACTCACCAAGAAGAACAGCTACCTAATCCCCTAATTGATGACGCTCTGGTCCAACTCTCTGGGGCCAAGTTATTTTCCGCCATGGACTTGGCTAGCAGATACTGGCAGATGGACATTTATCCAAAAGACCAGGAAAAGTGTGCGCTTATATGAAGTGAAGGTTTCTTCCAACTTACCCAACTACCAAGTGGAATGTGCAATGCGCCCGCAAGTTTCAGATAGCCATGGACCATATCTTGCAGGATCTAAAGCTTAGTTGCATAATTGTCTATCTTGACATTATCACCATTTTCTCCAAAACGTTCATTGAGCGCCTTTCACAATTAAAGTAAGTTTTCCAACGCCTGAGAACCTCTTACATTATGCTGAAGCCCTAAAAATGTACATTCTTCCTATAGAAGTTGAATTTCCTGGGCCACGCCATCTCCTCAGATGGAATCCAGCCTCTAAATGTTAAGGTTGAGGCAAAATCCAAAATGCCGCACCCAGAACCTCCCACAATATTCAAGTATTCTTGGGCATGATGGGGTACTACCATCAATTCATCCCAAAAATTTTCTCAGCTCAGTGAGCCCAAAGTACGCCTTTTAGCTAAGAACACCCCTTTCCATTGAGGAGCGGAACAACAGGCTGCTTTTGAAATGCTAAAGAAGCTGCAGCAGCGACGGCCAATCCTATGCCACCCTGACTATAGTAAGCCATTCATGCTGTTTACTGATGCCTCTGACTATGCTGTTGGAGCTACCTTGGCTCAACTGGATGAGCATGGAGTTGATCATTCTATCTCATGCTTCAGCAAGATGCTTTCTAAGGCATAAAGAAACTATAGCGTCACTGAGAAGAGTGCCTTGCCATCTTGCTTGCTATTAGATATTACCACCCTTTATTATATAAAACTTCATTTTAAGTGATCATGACCACGCCTCCCTAATGTGGTTACAGAATATGAAAGATCCCACTGGGCAGTAGGAACTTTAGGCTTTGAAGCTCCAGCACTATGATATGACTAATGAGCACTGACCAGGGATGAGCCACATAAATGTAAATGGTTTGACTCAGCTGCCCATCCTTCATTTACATAATAGTGAAGCAGAGCGGTACATGACCTCCTAATGACCCCTGATGCCTGGGAGGTTGAGGAAAAACCTGACCAGAAGATGCTAGCTCGACACTCCCATAACACTAAGGTGGAGGATGGGAAGCTATACAATAAAGTAGGTGTGAACTGGTTACCTACCTCCAACCAAAAGCGATTGCCTGTCACCATGGAGTCTCATGCCATCCTAGGGCATGGAGTGCGGAAAACATATGAGTGGGTAAAAGAAAGCTACAACTGGGAGGGAATCATGGATACCATCATCAAAGTCCTTGATGCATGTCTGACATGCAAAAAGCAATCCAGCTTCAGAACCAAGTATAAATATCAAGCTACCCCTCAACAGCTTTGACACAATAAGTATCGATCTAGTTGGCCCTCTACCCTAAACTATGGGCGGAAATTGATACATCTTGGTAGGTTTGAAACACTGTCATACATTTGCCTCCCAGGCTTCAGAATAAGAATGTTGAGAATAAACTCGGCCAAAAAGAGAAAATGTTGGACGTTTACTATTCCGCGATTTTGAGGAAATTGATTTAGATAATACTAACGCTGATATCAGCTAAAGACCCTGGCCAATTATTGGTGGAACCCCGCAAATTGAAGTAGCACAATTTCAAATCCTTCACAGGCATTAAACTCAAAAAGTGAGCAGTTAAATTACTCCAACCATGAAGCGGACCCTGGGGCGTCCTTCAAATGGTACTACCCCAGTCAAAACTGGGTCCTTTCAAACACCTAAGTGGGAACCAACCCCTTTTATAGGCTTGGCGGGGGTCCCCAAAGGTGAAAAAACTTTCTCAAATGGGGATTGGCTGAATTTCATCAAATTGTTACCCCATGGGTCCATTTTGGCCAACGATAATTCCCCTTCCATCATTCAGCCAAAGTGAAGAGAGTATCCCAAGCTTTGGTAGCTATTTTTACTATATTTCCTAATTCAGATTAGTATAAGCTATTCCGAATCTACCTTGAATTCCCCTTGACCCTCAATACAGTTTAAATACCGAAGGGTCCAATATTGAGAGGGTCAGTTTTTTACCTTATTGCCGCTACTAATAAAATTTTACCAAATAAACCCAGCTTTTATATATTAGTAGTATTGATTAACTTTTTAATAAGTAGTTGTCCATCCTTTAATTGTTGGAGTTTAGGTATAAATCAGTACCAACGAGATTTAGTACCTCCTAAATCCAACAAGTGGTGCTCACTACAGGGGCAACCTGTATACCACAATAAACATTTTAAAAAATGGAGCTTGGTGGGGAAACTTCCTCTCATAAACTCCCCGCTTCAGTTGAGTCTAGGATCACTGTCTTAGAATTACAGCTAGCTAATGCCTTGTCTCGACTCAAAAATCATGAGCTGCCCCCCTCTCAAGGCCTTTATGGAGCCGCTCCCACTATCCACAAAACCCTTTTAGGTAATAGTTTACCCCATGTGAGGTAAGTGTTGCTTCATTCCTCTTTATGTATGAAGTTGCTATGGAAGGGGCAACAGATCACTTAAATGTTAAGTACTTTCTTCCCCGCTAAGTCGCAGCACCAAGAGATAATGATTCCACATATGGCTACCCTCAGCACCTGGGCGGAGGTGAAGCAAGCACTAACTGAGAAATCGGCTCCCTAAAAAGTTTAAACAGGAAAAAACAGGCCTTTATGTGTCTTAGCCAACAACAGGGCTGATCAATTGCCTCTTTTGCAGAACGCTTTTACATAAAAGAGCAACCCTTTTTGTTTGTAAAAATGCTACCCCTAGATGCTGCTATTGCAGCCATATCAGCTGGATTGGCGTCTCATCCCTTCTTGGAAATTCACCTCTATTCTGTAAAGCGTTCATTTAAAAATGTATGAGATATCAAAGAAACTTTGTTAGAGATGGCTGATCTTTATGAACTTGACCCTATGCAAGGGACTCTGAGCTGAGCAGTGACACCAGCTATTTTAGCCTCTACTACGGCTGTTTCCCTCTGGAAACCTGCAGTTCTGGAGCTGGCACCACACACTGTTTCTTCTTCTCATAATGATAATCAGATGGTAATGGCTGTGTTGGGGCAATGCTCCCCTTCATCTTCAGCTCAAAAACCCCAGTTGGTGGAAGCAGTCATTCCTTTGCCTTGCCTGACTTTTTAGCCAGAGAAGCCTTCACAAGTGGTTTCAAAGCCTGATCTTCAGCCTAAACCCCTTTCTTGGGTTCCAAGAACTCCTGCTAACAATGGTTTAAGTGCCAAGGTCCAAAATGCTAAACCGCCTGCTTTATAGAAGCACAAAGCCATGGAACGACCTAAAGCTGGTGAAGGTGAAGTATCCACCTCCATGGTGTTATCCCCCTCACCCTATCATTCAGCTAACTCCAGTATGAAACCTGTTTCCATGAGGCAGCAAAAAACCCCTACTGTGAAGGTTGAAACTCGATCTGTGATAATTCCAACGCCTCCTCCAAAAGTTAATAAGGTGGAGGAGCAACCCTTGGACCTATCATCACATAAGAGAAGTCCTGAACCTACCCTACCTCCTATGGGCTCCTTAACCTGCATTGATAACCCCTCTGACGATGAGTCTGAGGGGGTAATAAAGATGTTGGTCATAATTGGTTTTGAAGCCCCAAGTGAAGTGGAGGTACCTTATTGATTGAACCCAGAGAGAGTGAATTGGGCTAAGATCCCTCATAAAACATATCTTTGCCAAGTGATAAGGGGTCTCAAGATTATTGACACTACCAGTGATGCTGACCAACACATTGTCACTTTTCTCTGATCTACCCAGTGCTTATACCCTGCAGATTATCCAGGAGAAACACCCTGAAACGGCTAAATGAAAAGTGTAAAAATTTACTGGTTTGGTTATTATTGGCAAATAACCCCTATAAACATATTACAGGACAGGTTCATTTCTTGTGCAATTCGTCTGTGTTGTATAGTATTTAATAATATCAGTTGATAATAGTATGACGACTATTATCCATAGTTGAATGGTTTTAAAGATCTTGGCTCAACGCTAAGCCAAGTATTCCCACTCAAAATACTTTAGATTTCTTGATATAGGGTTTCATTCCCTCATACTGTCCAACCCAATCTTCTCTGAGATTCTCTGGTGACAGTTTCTTCAGTCCAACACACAGTCAGCAGCAATCCCTGATTGTTTCTCCTTTTTCTCTAGATACCCACTGAGATCTTTAATCTTTTCCTTATAGAGTCTTCCGATCATCACACACAGCAATAGCATCCTTTAGAAGAATAGAACAATTGAAAGCTGATAAAGTTTACTACTTAAACTATAAACTGGATGAAAACTATAGAACTATATACTCTGTTCTAAACTATGATTTTTTATTATAAGTAAATTCTAGGGGAATTTATAGTGGGGATTTGGTCATCTAACACTTGGTTAACACCTCTTTGATGAAACGGCAGCCATTGCAGTTAAATCACCCATCCTTGTCTCAGCAGAGATGATCTTCCAAATCCTGGCTAGGATTCTGTCATTGGACATCCTTGAGACCTAAACAGAAAGAGTCGTAAAACATGTCCCTAGCGTTTTCCTCTCGATCCAAGTGAACCAACCATATTTGGCTAGCGACCTGGTTATGTAATGGGATTTAATACCCATTAAGGCAGGTAGCAAACCAACTGATCAATTTGCTAGTTACAGGCGGCATCACTCACCTTACAACTTACTCCTTAAATTCCCAATTGGTTGGTGATTAAACTAGGCTGATCATAATTGGTACACCTGATAGTTAATCAACTATCAGATGCTCCTATATAGTTGGCAACTCTGCCCCTTGAGATCTTAAGCATTCATCCAGATTAATTCTGACAGATACAACCAGGCGAATATCCCAAAATCCCCCAAACATAGCTACTCTGAAATTAGGGTCCACCAATATCCAATTCACCTCACATTAGGGAATTACCCCTAGCGATTCCTAGTAATCTAACAGGCTGGGAATATGGGCAAAAATCCTGACACATCCCCCCTCTTGCCTATTTTTCATCGAGAAAAGGAATGGGGCATGAGAACACCGCTTTGGACACTCAGTCAGATACTTCTTTTGCTCAAGAGGAGTACAATCGTCAATACTCAATGCTGCTCAGGATGACCTTTGGCTTGAAGCTCTCTTCTTCTTCCTCCTCACTACCACCTACTCAGATTGCAATTGCCATGATATACTATCATTCCGGGCTGATCAACTTACTTGTAACAATATTAGTCCAGGATACAGATTTACCCCCTCATCAGGGCATATGACCCACCGTCATATTCAGAATTCTTGTTCCAGCGTCCTTGATTTTCTGATTTTCTCCTCATCCTAGACAGGAGACTCTTGCCGTCGATGTTTCTTTACCAGCCCAATTAAGAATGGTTATTATTGTTCACCCTTGTTATTTTTCTCTTATAACCTCTTGGATCAAGTCTTTCTTAATTCTTCTCTTGAAGAGCTTATCTCATTAATTTTGAGATTAACTACTCCAAAATTGGAGCTTAATGTATTGTAGGTGGGACCATCTAGTACTAAAAAAAATGTATTGTAGAGTGCATAATGTCGACTTCCATATAAGTCTGACATCCCCCCTCACGTCCAGCTCATATGTCAAATTCCAAGTCACAGTACCAACAACTACTAAGTAGATTTCTTATCAAGATTTTCAGCTCTTCCAGCAGGTGAGTTGGGATGCATGATGAAACCTCTTCTATGGCCCTTCCAGGACTCATACGCCTAGTCTGGCACCTGCGGCTAGTCCTTCCATCAAATTACTGAAAACAGTAACCAATCCTTCCAAAAACAGGCTTGATAATTTCAAACAACTCGCAGCCAATTCTTCCTCTGTCATCAATTCCAGAGTTGGATTTCAAAACTCTCCTGGATTCGACTCCTTTCACAGATGTGCCAAAAATCATCATGGATACTCATGAAATTATGCTTTTTGTTCTCGATCGCTCCTTTCTTGCAGGGTTGGACTTGCTTCCTGAGTTCCTCTTCTGAGCCAGACAATACTACAAACCCGCTGTCTTGGCTACCAAGCTCACCATCAGTAACAGTATTCATTTCAAGCTCCCCTATGCTGAATTATGGGCCCAAGTCACTGAGGCTTTATCTCTAGTGCTGAATCTCTCTGATCTTGAGAACATCCTAGATCTGGATATTGCCGCTTATGCTCTTCTCTTAGCCAGCCAAGTTCTTCGAAGTTGGTACATGAAGCTTCCTGCCTCTCCCAGGTTTCAACATTCCTTCAGCTTCAGCTTCCAAGAGGACCATAGTCATTGCTAGCTTGATGCCATTTTCTACCTGTATGACTGTCTCATCTCCGGCGCTTCCAATCAAATCTTCTGCTGATGGATTTAGTAGGGGGCATGATTCAGCAACCCCCATAAAGCATCCCTTGTTTGTTGCCAGCCCATATGTCCGGTGTTCTTGATGAATCCCATCGTCAGGCATTCAAGGCTAATCTTCTAGCTCTGGTACCATATTGGGATTACTTGGGGTTATTAGATGACTGCCTCTTTCTATACTGTAGCTTTCCTCCCCGCTCCAGGGTTTTGCTATTGGCTTCTTCTAACATCTCAATTTTCATTCCCCTAGTTGCTTTCTCGCAGGGATCTGCATCCACTCATAGAACTTGGTTTTGTGTAGGTCTAGTCCTCGCTAGCATCCAATCTCACATTGATTTCATTGGGCTATTCATTCCTACTGCGATCCATCCTCCCTCCCCAAGAGGTGAAATAGGCGGAATCATCCCTGTATCAAGGATAATCAATAAAAATAGAAATTATAAATATAAATAAGTTTTTTTTCTATACAGCTTATAGTTTTTTTCCCAATATCTTTTATCAATATTCTATTTTTTTCTTCTTTTTTCCATGGGACTTGACCTTGTTTCAGTTCAGCGGTCCATCTTTCTTTACTTTTCCCCCAAACTGGGTCCTAGGTACTTAAACCAACCAGTTTTCCAAGGTCCAGAGGTCCTTTTTTCAGACTATACCATCTAGACTGGTTCGGAGATCCTTTTTTCAGACTTGACCTAATAATCAGGACATGACCAACTTAATGGTTCATCAGTCCTTCAGGAAACCTTTTGTTTTTTTTCATTGATCCATCACTTCAGTTACTTAGCATGGACTCGATTTAAAACTCTTCCATCTAAGAGTTCTGGAAGGAGTAGGTGTTAGTCACTGTCTTGGTGATAATCTCAAACAGACCCAACCACAATGCATCCAGTTTGTTTCTTCTTCTGAAACCATGCATATTGCAATAGACAACTCTTTCACCTATTTGATAAACTACTAAGGCCAGTCAGTTCTTACTGTCCATCGATTTTGCTCATATCCATTTCTTCAATGTAGTATCAAATGCTTGCAATTGCCTCTCGATCAGGATATTTGTCAGTCAGTTCAGGTACTATTTGGCACTCATCCCCAATGTTGGTTCCACCACCAAATATAAAATTGGTGGCAACGCGGCCTTCCTCCCATATAACAACTCAAACGGCGTTTTTCCCATCACTGTATGATGACCAATATTGTAGGTGAACGTCACTGAAATCAGGTATGTTCTCCACACTGAAGTTTTTCCTACGACCAGCTTCCTCAGCGTCATGGTCAGCATTCCATTCACTCGTTCTACCAGTCCTTTTGTCTCTGGCTGGTAAGGTACATACACGACTCCTCTGATCCCCAATATCTCATCCAGTCATGGGATCACATGAGATGTGAAGTTTGTCCCATTATTGCTAAGCAGGACTTGCGGGCATCCATGTTAATGTACTGTTTGATCCAGGATGAACCTTGCAGTACTGGTAGTGTCTAATTTCACTAGGGCCTTCATCTCAACCCATCTTGTCAGATGATTGATTGCAACTACTATGTACTTGACTCCCCCTGTGCTCATTGTCAGCAATCCCATCATGTTGATGGATACCATATGCCAGGAAAATCCTGGGCGGACCAGTCAGTATCCAGTCGTATTCTTATATGGCTTGTGCAGCTGGCAATCCACAAAACAAGCTAGATAGTCGGCGACATTGTAGCTGATTGACTCTCAGTAGTTGTACTGGCAAATATGATCAGTTGTTTTTCTCAGGCCTCCATTCATGACAACCTTTATGAGCGGCTTGAATGATAGCTGCTCTTTCTGAAGGCTTCAGGAATAGTAACCACTTCCCATTTTTGTCTTGAAGACTTGTCCATCCATGATCTCATTGTTTTCCATCACTTTTCGAAGCACACCTTGGATTTCTCAGGTCTCGTTCCTGATTTCTCCATTGACCATTTTCTGGAATAACTCATCTGCCTGCAGGTATACCATCTGGACCATTGGTAACGTGATAAGCCATCCACATTCTGGTGAGAAGCCCCTACTTAGTGGACAATCTTGTAATCATAAGCCTGTAGCTTAAGTGCCCATATGCCAGTTATCCTTCTGGTTCTCTCAAATTATGGAGCCAATGCAATGAAGAGTGGTCTGTCACCACTTTGAAGTGCGTTCCATGGATGTACACACAAAACTGCTTACAGGCGTAAATGACTGCAAGGCATTCACGCTCAGTTATGGTATAGTTCCCATCAGCAGCTGAGAGTGTCTGGCTCACATATGCCACCGGATGTTTGTCCCTCAAGCTCAACTACTTGGCTTAGTATGGTGCCGATTGCCATTAATGAAGCATTGGTTTGTATAATAAACTCTCAAGAAAAATTCAGATATTTCAAAATTGGAGGATCTATTAGGTACAGTCGTAGCTCATCGAAGGATTCCAGTCATTCCTCATTCCATATGAATCTTTTTTTGGATCCTTCAACAGATGGAATAAGGGCTCGCTTAGTCGGGAAAAGTCCCAAATAAATCTTCTGTAGTATCCAACCATCCCAAGGAACAATTGGATGTCTTGGACACTCTTTGGCACAGCCATCTGTTCTATGACTTTTATCTTCTGGGCTTGCAGCTGCAATCCACTAGAGTTGAGCAAAAAATCCCAGATATTCCAACTCTTTTTTTAGGCAGTGCCACTTCCTCAGCTTAATCTTCAGGTTAGCTGTGGACAGTCACTTGAATACTTCTTACAAGTGGTGTAAATGGTCAGTAAACGTACTATTGAACACATTGATATCGTCCAAGTACACCAGGATGGACGACAACTTCAAGTTAGACATTATAGCGTCCATGGACCTTTGAAACTTTTCAGGCGCATTACATAAACCCTAGGGCATCCTTGTCAGCTGGTATAGCCCCTGCACGATAATAATCGCACATTTTTCTTGGTCTTCTTTTGGCAAATCGATTTTCCAATATCCCAAGATTAGATCCATCGCAGAGAAATACTTCGCTTCTCCCAATTGATCTAGCACCTCATCAGTTCTTAGGGGATATGAATCCTTCTTAATAATCTTATTCAGATTTCAGTAGTCAATCACCACCCAAAATGGAGCCATCCTTTTTCTTCACAATTAGAATCAGACTCGCCCAGGGATTTAATGATGGAACTAGAAGCCCATGCTTCACTAGTTTGCTAATTTCATCTTCCACTACCACTTCAGCTGCTTTTAATCATTGGATTGGTCTCATCCTGATTGGCAAATTTTCCCCAGTGTTGACCTTGTGGATCACATCTCTCGCACATTCCAAATTGTGGTCATCCTGAGAAAGTACTTCCCAATACTTTTTGAACAATTTGAGCACCTCCTCTTGCTGTCCTTCTGACAGATCAGTTAGTTGCTCTCAATCAGCCAATAGGTTGATACTCTCGGTTACCCTGGCCAGTAATCCCATTTCATCAAGAGTCCAAAATCGTGGAATCTCCTCAATTCGACTATTGGTATTAGATGAACAAATGCAATGATCTGATTATTCCTGATCTTCATCAGTTTTTCACTCAAATTTGTTAGGAGAACTTAATTTTCTTCATGGCCCAGCATTAATATTCCAGGAGTCACCCTAGGCTCTACTCTGGACTTCTCCAGGGGCTTCCAACCTCCCCATACAACAGCTCAGTTATCTCCAATGTTAACCAAATGTTGACTATCATCTGTGATCCTGGCGGTATGAGCTTCTCATTCTTGATCCTTAGTGGAATTCCCCAGTTCTCTAGGATTTACGTCGGCATTTCTTGTCACTTATGACCAACTAATTGGTATCAAATTGGGACAATGTGGTCATTGTATATCAAATTGATGAAGTTGTTTCTACTATTCAGTGGAGCTTCACCACCCTTGTGATATACCAATAATAACGTCTGACCCAATATTGTCAACTTATTATCCTCAAAGTTACATTAAACTCCGTACTTGAATAGAAATTCCATACTGATCAGAATGTCACAGTTTTGGTTGGCCAAAACTATTTCTAGCACAGATACCACCAAGGACATGAACTATAGTGGCAAAGTGCTATACGCTCCACATGAGATGGTGGTACTTGCCCAGCTGTCCCATACTCCTTCTTGTATTCCAAGTCTGGTGATATCTTAATCCTCTTTACCATCTTGGTCGAGACAATATTGATGGCACTCTGCCGTTAAAAATCGCCCTCACTCTTACTTGATTCACTTGTATGTCTATATACATACACTCGGAGTATTATAATATAGTGTTTACTGAGTGTATAGTGGCGTTATTAGCCAAATCGAGGGTGTGAATAATTTGCACCATTAAATCAGGAAATGATTCCTTTATCGTGCTAAGGGGGATTAGAAAAATTGGCCTCATCTAATCATACTTCAGACAATTCTCTGGGATTATCAGCAGCTCAAATTTTGTCGGTCATATGTTGGGCGTACAGCTGGGCAACTTTTTTGATTATTTTGGGGTCAATTCCCGTTGCCCCAGATCTGGTCACTGCGTTTATATCCAAATTGACCACTTGATACAGTTGATCCTTTACGTCTTCATCCATGAAAAGATCACTGATATCAGTTTCTTCAGTCATGATTTCAGGAGGAACAAGCTTCTCTACAGCTCTAGACTCTTCCCCATCTAGGCTGTGGGCCCTTTTCGCAATTCTAAGGTGGCAGCTGACTCTTTTGCTTGGACCACGTTGAATTGATCCTTCAGCTTCTTAAAGTGCATGGTGAAATGTCCTTTCCCACCGCATTGGTAGCAGACCTTTTCTTTCTTATTCATCTTTCTGAATTCTTTGGGCTTATACCCTAGCACGGTTGGTTGTTCATCTCTTTACCACCTTCATTCCCCTTCATGGGATTTGAATTGCACACCGTATTGGATTTAAAACTTCTGTTTGGGGCATCAAAGGTTGCTCCCAAAATTTTCAAATTATCTACCATTTGAGAGGTAGCAATTTCCATCGCAAACATGGAAGACATCATGTGGTGCAATTGTGATAGGGCCAAAGAGCCACTTGTAATGCAATTCTGGCATTAGAGCATCCAGTACCATTGCTCCAACCAGGATTTGCAACTACTGGTAGAACCAATCCGCGAAGCTTGCTAAAGACTTGTCTTTATGGAACTGGATTCCCATAAACTCCTTTTTGTGCTTTGACATGCGCATCAGAATCCTGAATTCCTTCATGATGGTCGCCTTGGCCTCCGCATATGACCAGCTGTTTCCCTCAGGGTGGGGTAACACTAAGTTTCGACAGTTAGTGTCATGGCAATTTATGACGGTCAATGCCTTTTGACAATCACCGTAGCCATACATTGTCATATTGAACAGTCAACTAAAATGCTGGGGCGTTATCCCATTGGAACGTTGGCAAATTTCGGCGTTGCCTTAAATTCCTCTGAGTTATCTCTTGCTGATTCTCTAGGTTCGGCCACTCAGCTCACTTTAGGATTGACTTTGGGCATCATCTCTGAAATGGCAGCAAAAGTGTACGGCATGTTTCTTGGGGTATTTGACTTCCCAATTATCATACAAGGACTTCTTTCTTTGGCATCACTTGCCACATATGGCTCACAACTGCATTTATGAGTTTTTAGTTCCTTGAACTGCTTGATCAGTCGCTTGGGTTCAGTACTGAAATTTCTTAAATGAATGCAATCCGCTTCTTTCTCCATTTTTAGATATAAGACCTCTCGAATTAAGTCCCCTTCTTTCTTCTTTAGTGAAGTTACTTTCCCATGTAACTTATTCCTGAAACTTGCAACATTATTGATCCCTTCCTCCATCTTGGCAACTCGTTCTTCCTAAGCTGCAAATTCTCGATGATCTGCTGAGTTTAGGGCGTTCTAATTTAAGGTGGCTAACTACATCCAAGTTTTTGTAACTCATCTTTATACAACATCCTTCTAAATTCTTCTACTCAACAACACCCCTATAGTGAGCACCAACTTGTAAAAATTTATTGGTTTGGTTATTATTGGCAAATAACCTTTATAAACCTATTACTGCACAGGTTCAGTTCTTGTGAAATTCGTCCAAATTGTATAGTATTTGATATTGTTGGTTAGTACTAGTATGATGATTATTATCCATAGTTGAATGGAATTCTTATATCTTGACCCAACGCTCAGCCAGTATTCCCGCTCATAATACTTTAGATGTCTTGATATAGAGATTCAATTCCTCGTACTGTCCAACCCAATCTTCTCTGAGATTCTCTGGTGACAGTTTCTTCAGTCCAAAACACAGTTGGCAGCAATCCCTGATTGCTTCTCCTTCTTTTCTAGATCCCCGCTCAGATTTTTAATCTTTTCCTTAGAGAGTCTCCCAATTATCGCACACAGTAATAATATCCTTGAGAAGTATAAACAATTGGAAGCTGATAGAGTTTACTACTTAAACTATATACTGGATGAAATCTTAGAGCTATAAACCTCTGACCTAAACTCTGGTTTTTTTATTATAAGTGAATTCTAGAGATTTTAGAGTGGAGATTTGGTCATCTTACCCTCATTTGACACCTCTTCGATGAAATGGCAGCCATTGTCATTAATCACCCATCCTCATTTCAGCAGCGATGATCTCCATCCTGGCTAAGATTCTGTCATTGGACATCCTTGAGACCTAAACAGAAAGAGTCATAGAACATGTCCCTAACGTTTTCCTCTTGATCCAAGCAAACCAACCATATTTGGCTAGCGACCTGCTTAGGCAATGGGACTTGTTACCCATCAAGGCAGGACATGAACCAACTGATTGATTCGCTAGTTGCAGGCAGCATCACTCACCTCGCAACTTACTACTAACATTCTCAATCATTCAGTGATGAAACCTGACTGATCCCAATCAGTACACCTGATAGTTATTCACTATCATATACCCCTATTTCATTGGCAACTGCACCCGATAAGATCATAAAATCTTGTCCAGATTGATCCCCTATGGATAAACTAGGCAAATATCACAAAATCCCCTGAACATAGTTACTTTAAAATTAGGGTCCACCAATTTCCAATTCACTTCGCATTAGGGAATTATCCCCTAGAGATTCCTGGTAATCTAGCAGGCTGGGAATATGGGCAAAATTTCCAACACCTTGCCTCCACTTTTCTTCTAAAAGAGATCCTCGCTCTTCCCCCTCTTTGGGTGGTACTTTAACTAAAGTGGAGGTCGTTGTTAATGGTGTGCGGGTTAAAGCTATCCCTGACACTGGGTCCCCAGTGAACGTTGTGTCAACTAAGCTCATTAAGAAAATTAAGCCGGCCCCTGACCTCAACTACACTCAAGAGTTTAGAACTTCAGTACAAATAACACCTGCGCCATTGGGGCATGTTCTTCCCTTCCCATTCGCCTTGGGAAGCTTCTTTTGTCATCTCCGGCTGTGGCTTTAACCAACAATACCTATGATTTACTCATTGGAACCCAATTATTGCTCAAATATGAAGGGGTTGCTAACTTGAAGATGGGCTATCTCTCCTTGCTTAACTACGAGGTTCCTCTAATTCTGACCATTGAAGAGCTTATCAAAAAAGTTTATGCTTGCACTGTTGATTTTACCTCTTGCAACTTAACATTACACAACAACACAGCAGGTCAGGATACAAAAATTTGCCTCAATTAGTGGAAGTCCTGGAGGGAATCCCTTACTATGCTTTTAAAGAGGTGTTCATCAAGACTAATGAACAAAGGGTAGTTGACATGAAGATTACCTTGCAAATCCCACACAACTACCTAATGCTCCTAATTAGCATTGACAGAGTTAATCCATTGGATCCTAGAGTTTTGCCAGGCATACTGTACCCTGCCTATCAACGACCTATCAACCTTTTGCTAGGAAATCTTACCAAGAAGTATATGGTTGTTTAAAAGCATCAAATGATCGGAATGGGTATTTTGATTCCCCTTTAGAGAAAAAACAAGCTCACTGTATTAGATTTATGGCGGATATGGGGTTACCCGCTGACCACTCTTTATGTACCCTACCTTCTGTTATTATTCTGATAAACTAACCGCAGTTGAGCTTTATAAAGTCCACATCTAACTAGAGTCCTATAGCGACATCTATACATCTGACACTGACTATGGGCACATGAAGGGTTGGACTCATACCATTGATGTTGGTGATGCTCAGCCTATCCACTAAAAACCCTACTACAAGTCCAAAGTTGAGGAGCAACAGATGCGGACGGAGCTCAAAAAGCTGCTGGACGCTGGGTTGTTTGTGCCTTCTCAAAGCCCTTTGTAATCCCCGCTTCTATTAGTAAAGAAGAAAATGGAGGTCATCAGGTAGTGATGGTATACCCTAAGCTAAATAGCCTCACCAAGAAGGACAGCTACCCTATCCCCCACATTGGTGACGCTTTGGCCTAACTCTCTGAGCCTAAATTTTTCTCTGCCATGGACTTGGCTAGCGGGTATTGATTGATGGACTTTTCTCCAAAAGATCAGGAGAAGAGCGCCCTTATCTGCAGCGAGGGTTTGTTCCAACCCACTTGGTTACCTCAGGGGTTGTGTAATGCGCCAGCCACTTTTCAGCGGGCAATGGATCTTATTCTCCAGGATCTCAAGTTAAGCTTTGTAATTGTCTATTTTGACAACATCACAGTATTTTACAAGACCTTCACTGAGCACCTTACACTATAAAGGAGGTGTCTCAACGCTTGCGGCTCTAACCCCAAGCTGAAGCCCTCCAAGTGTACCTTCTTCCATAATAAATTGAAACTTCTTGAGCACGGCATCTCTCAAGATGAAATTCAGCCCCTTCAAGACAAGGTGGAAGCAATATTAAAATGCCAGCGTCCAAAACCCTTCACATATTCAGGTATTTTTTGGTCATGATGGGATATTACCATCAGTTCATCCCCATTTTCGCCCAACTTAGTGAGCCCCTTGTACATCTCTTGGTGAAGGACACCTCTTTCATTGAGGGTGCTGAACAAAAGGCCGCATTTGAGACCTTGAAGGTACTATTGCAAAAAGGCCTATACTCCGTCACCCTGACTATGGTTAGCCCTTTATGTTATTCATGGATGCCTCCAATTACGCTGTTAGAGCTATCTTGGCTCAGCTGGATGAGAATGGAGTTGTTCATCCCGAACCTCTTTCCGCAAGATGCTCTCAACGGCTGAGCGCAGTTATAGCGTTACTGAAAAGGAGTGCCATGCTGTTTTACTTGCGGTGAAATACTATCACCATTTTCATTATGGGACATCATTCAAAGTTATTACTGACTACGCCTCATTGAAGTGGTTGCAGGATATGAAAGATCCCACTTGTGCAGTTGGCTCTCTGGGCTCTTAAGTTCCATCATTATTATATGACCATTGAGCATCGAGCTGGGACATGCCATATGAACGTTGATGGACTGACGCGGCTTCCTGTCCTTCAACTTGACAATAGCAAAGCTGAGAGGTTTCATTACCTCCTAATGACTCCTAACGCATGGGCTGATGAAGATGAACCAGTACAAAAGATGCTAGCACGGCACTCCAACAAAATGAAGGTAGATAATGTGAATTTATATAAGAAAGTAGGAGTAAATTGGCTTCCTTATCTATGGACATCTGAGCGAGTATCTGTCATCCTGGAGTCTCACACTATCATGGGGCATGGCGGAGTACGTAAAACATATGAGTGGATTAAAGAACGCTATTACTGGGAGGGTATCATGGAGACCATAAATAAGGTCTGGATTCCTGTCTGATCTTCAAAAAACAATCCAGCTATAAAAACCGTTATCAATACCAACCCACTACGCCACAACAACCCTTCCACATTATAAGTTTAGATGTGGTTGGACCCCTACCTCAGACGACTGGGGGAAATCGATATATCTTAGTTGGAATTGATCATTTTACCAAGTGAGTTGAAGCCGTGGCTCTCCCTTCTCAAACAGCCAAGGCTACGGCCACTTTCCTCCCTCAGAATATTTTTGCTTGACATGATTGCCACCATGTTCTTTGTGACAACGTAAAAACTTTACCTCAAAATTATGAAAATCCTCGCCAAAATCATGAGTACACAACAGCTTTCTCACCCTCCTATAACCCCTCAACCAATGGTACCGTGTAGAGAGCAAATGGGACCTTGATTTCTATACTACGAATATGGCCACTTCAGACACCCTTCACTGGGATCAGTACTTACCTAGTGCTCTTATGGGCCTACCATATCAGTTAACATATAATCCTTAAGATGTCCCTTTCTGGGTGTTGTATGGACGAGAACCTGGAGTGCCCACATTATTAGCCAAAGACATTATTACTGATAAGAATGACTAGAGCAAGCTATGAAGAAATTGGACCAGCATATCATTCAATTAAAATCAGAGGCAATGTCTAATTTGGCTAAAACTGTTACAAAAGAGGGTCAAGCCGCTAATGAGCTCTGGCCTCCTCTTCCTTCATTCCAAGTATCTGACTTGGTACTATATTACCACAACTGAATCACTCCAAGAAGTGAAAAGCTCAGTACTTTCTGGGAATGACCATTTTCATTCACTTACAAGTGAGGGGATGAGTATTCTATCAAATCCTTCACTTATGGACTCACCATTAACCGAGTTCATGGCCGTTTCCTTTGGCCCTATTCTCCCTCCAACATTCTTGAGGGGGTAATGTCAGACATCAGCTAGGCTTCAGAATAAGAACGTTGGGAATAAATACTCAGCCAAAAAGTGGAAATGTTTGACATTTACAAGTCCAAGATTTGAGGACGTTGATTTAGATACTACTAACGCTGATATCAGCCAAAAGAACCTGGGCAATTCTTAGTAGAACCCTGCAAATTAGGGTAACACAAGTTCAAATCTTTCACGGGCAATAAACTCAAAAAATGAGCAGTTGGATTACTCCAACCATGCAGCGGACCCTGGGGCGTTCTTCAAATAGTACTCCCCCAGCCACAAACAGGTTCTTTCAAACACCTACGCGGGGACCACCCCCTTTTATAGGCTTGATGGGGAGTCCCCAAGGTGAAAAACTTTCTCAAATGTGATTGGCTGAAGTTCATCAAATCATTACCCCATGGGTACTTTTTGGCCAACAATAATTCCTCTTCCATCATTCTGCCAAAGTCAGGTGAGTATCCCATGATTTGATAGGCTACTTTCCCATATTTCCTAATTCAGATTAGTCTAAACTATTCCAAACCTATATTTGTTTTTCCCTTGAACCTCAATATAGTTTAAATACTTTTAAATTTTTAAATTTAAGTTTACTGCGGGGAAGGCTGACCAGGGGATGGACACTTCCAATAAGACACCATAGAAAAACGAAACACATGAAAGAGGAAGGCACCCTCAGAGAAGCTAATGCTGTCTTTTGCTGCCAGCGGGAACGCCAATACTGGGAGGGGGGTCACATGTATAGGGGCAGGCACCACTATTGAGCACGTGTGTAGAAAGGGGTATGATTTGATGACCCAAACTGGGAACCAGGATGTGCCAACTGGTGGCGACATGGCGGGAGGTATCCAAACATCCACGCTTGAAAGTGGTCCACTAAGTGCAACTGGAACCAGCGGACAGCTTCTTGGAGGGTGGGGGTGGAGCCCATGATGGCATCCAAGACAATCATGTGGATATTCCACATGGCGATTGTGACCAACAAGGTACAAAGGGAGGGTGGGAGAGCGGAGGCCATTGATAAAGCAAACATGTCCTTAGACAGGCTGAAGGGCTGTGTCTGATCCTAGCAAAATAGACATTGTACCTCACGCCATATCGCTTTTAATGGAGGGTACTCTTCCAGGTGGTGAACCAGCGTTCCATACTGGCCACACATGACACAGGATGAGTTCAGAGCGTTAGTGCGCTTGGCAGTATGGTATACCCTTCTCAAGCAGTGCCAAACATGGGAGCGGATATGAGGCTGCAGAAGAGGGTGATGGGCGTACTTCCAAATGGCTTTCTGTTTATCTATGGATTAGAGGATGTCTATCATGTCCAGGTAGTCCACCCTGGACAAGGTATGGGGCCTCATGGGTATCACTCCATTCAGAATGGGTAGTACCTGTACCTCCTGGGTGAACCGAGGATAGGGGCACCCCTCTGGGCTTTGTGCCCACAAATACAAATCCTCCACTCAGTGCTCCGCATGGAGAGGAGGATCCTCTTGAAGTGGGGTGACGTCCCATGTGGGCCTGCTGCTGAAGGATGGGAAGCCAGATATTTCAACAGAGAGTATGGGTGGATGGGTTGGTGAGGCCCAGGGCGCGGGAGAAGATGGAGCGGGCCACACAGGATTAGTGTTGGTCTGAAATTGCATGGTTGGTAACAGCACCGATCCAGGTGCCAAGGATTTTGACATCATGGGCCTCCAAGTTGAGCAGGCCCATACCACCACTATGGCGAGGGCCAAACATGACATCCAGTCGCACTGGCGGAGGGTAGCCTGACCAGAGCCACTCTTGCAGAAAGTCATACAGTGATTTGAGGATACTTGGGGTGAAAGCGATGGCGTGGGCCCCAAACCAAACTTTGGAGAGGAGCATAAAGTTGGCTAGTACTACCCTGCTGGTAAGGGTTTTCTGACGGGCTCTGAGGGAAGCTATGCGTTTCATCACATTGTCCAGAATATTGTTTTCCATCACCGTTGTGGCGTACCCGCCTGCCTCTAACCACACCTTTCAAATGGCAGACTGAGCCAGCGGTGGGGCTTGGCACAAAGGGGAGCAAAAGCGGGGAGGTGTGGGGTGGGTAGGGTAAGCCAATGAGTGAGCTAGCAGATAGGGCGGATTGAAAACAAGGCGCTGGGGCTCAGCGGGCTTGACACCGAACCAGGAGAATGATTTTGGTTTTGGAGGCGTTGAATGCAGCATTACTTACCCTGTAGTAAACCTGAATAAGAGCTTCAAGCGCGCGTGCATCATGATTGTTAAACACTCCAACCACACAGTCATCAGCAAATGCCTACATCTTGACCGGGGCTTGGCCTAGCGCATGGACCCCAGTAAGGCGGGCTTTCACATTGAAAAGAATTAGGTCAAGGCTGAAGTTATACAAGAGTGGGCTTAGAGGGTCCCCTTGGCGTAGGCCCCTCTGAGGGCGGACTACATCTGTGAAAAAGCCTGGGCCACGCACAGCCATTTTGGCAGATTCTGTTAGCAGCATCACCCAATTGATGAAGCGAGGGGGTAGGAGGAACTGGTGGAGGCAGTCCCTGAGGTAATCCCAGTTAAATCTATCATAGGCCTTCTGTTGGTCTAAAAATACAAGTGCACCAGAGGCCGTGGACTGACAGACGTTGGCTACGATGTGTATGTTGTCCCAAATCGACCTTCTGGGATGAAACCGAATTGTTCAAGGAAGATGAGAGCAGAGGCTTCAAACCCTAGACGTTTAGCCATGATTTTTGTAAAAAGCTTAGTATCTGTGTTGGTAAGAGAAATGGGGCGCCAGTTGGCCAAGTTCAGTTTATCCCCTCTTTTGAATAGGGTTATGGTGTAGGCCTCTTGCCCTCCTGGTAGGAGGCGCATCTACAAAAGGCTTTGGTTAAGAGAGGCAAGCAGCAATGAGGATAAATCCTTGAAATACTTCTTATAGAACTCTTAAGTAATGCCATCTGGGCCTGGGCATTTCCTATACAGTGCACCGCGGACGGCGGACCAGAGTTCGTCCTGAGTAGTCAAATTCATCACTCTGGGAAATGGGAAATGGGAAATTGTGCAGATGTGTGAACTATTGAGAAAATTGACATTTCAGCCATCTGAATTGGTTTAGATTGATACAACTCAGAGTAATAGTTTTGTATCTCAATTGCCACTTTGGCCGGCATATCCACAACAGAATTGTCTGGCCTTCACACCTGCGTGCAGGCCAAGCTCTGACGCGGTGCAAAGAATTTTTGAAAAAATAAGTGGAGCATGTGTCACCCGCTGAAATGTGTTTAGCTCTGTACTGAACACAAACACGCTGTTTGTGTTGTCTCACTAGAGAGTTAAGGTGGGCGGCTACTTCCATCCACTTGCAACCCAAAGCTGGGCTGTAGCCCGCGGCTGGGACGTTGGACTCCAGGTGGGCCAACTCTGCCAGAGTGCGCGAAATAACCAAGGCGGATTGTGAGCAGCTGGAGGAAAGATGCGAGCCTGGCGGATTGTGCTCGCCTTGAAGGTAGGTCAAGTGGAAATTGGATCAGCACAAAATGGTGTGACAAACTCTGGAGCCGCGGTCACAAATTTCACCCACAAGGAAAATCTCAGTGACATGATTTTGGCCAGGCAAATTTTGCACCATTTAGGAGCCCTAGCTGCTGGGTTGGATAAATGGAAGGAGATCAATACCATCCTCTGGTTGGAAGAATCAGTCTTTATCGTGGTGAAATGGGAAATTTGAGTACAAAATTTTAATAGCGCAAGGATAAGGTTGATGCGGGACATGGACCTTAACTGTCCATGGTGGATGTGGGGGCGCGACATGTTTTCGAGTAGCAGAGCATGACATGGTAAAGTATCAACCAACCCTAGGGTGGCTTTGAGAATGCAGAGTTTTATGTGTCCCTGTGGTGGTGAAGGTGAGAAGGGACAGCGGTCTGTGAATGGGATCAACCAACAGTTCATGTCACCAATGACGAAAGGGTCAGGGGGCAATGGAATGGAAATGACTGATGAGAAAAATTCCTGACGTTCTTGTGCACAGGTCAGGGAGTAAACGTTGATGATAGCGTGCACTTCGTCACCCCACAAAAAAGTGACTAAGAGGACTCAGCTGCTAAGGAAGGATTCAGACAATAAAAATTTAAAATAATTGCTTTTTCTAATAAGCACCCCACAGTGCTCAGACCAGAAAGAGAGGATGGGAGGAGCATGGTTTTCCATGATTCCTCTGAACTGTGTGGACAGTGGGTTTCCTGAATAGCCAGGATGTCATGGGTAAATTTTGTTGTAAAAAACTCAGTTTTCTAGCCTAGGACTATGAGGCCTTGAATTCAGCAATGTTCAACGTCCCTAAAGTAAAGGCTCCCCCTTTGCACCTTAAGTGCGAGGGGAAGGGTACCCAAGCCCTTCAGCCTCCACAATTTCTTCACGGCGCCTGACAGCGCCTAAGGAATGTGATGCTACTGTGTAATTGTCAGAATGGGTAGCTTTAGCAGTTGGGTTTGCGTTGAATTTTTCCTTTGCTTTTTTCCCCACTGCGGGATGAGATTTTTGAGGTGAGTGCATTTGTGGTGCACCAATTCTTGGAAGTGAATTGTTGGCAGGAACTTTGGAGACTAATTTGGTTCTCAATGCTTGGGCACATTGGTCAGGTGAAATCAACTCGCCCAGAGGGTGATCAGCTTGGGGGTACAAATCGGCTAGGTCATCCCATTCTGAATGATTGAGGGATTTGCAAGCTGCTTCTTCCATAAAAGTCTCAATGTCCTCCTGGAGCTGGGAGGGCGGGATAGCAGAAGCGGTCTTGGCTGCCTCCTTGGCCGCAGCTATGTGGGCCTGTTTGGTCTTCTTCCACTCTTGAGGGGATATTGGCTTTACTAGGATGTAGCATCCTTGCGCTCCCCACGGGAAGGCTGCCTTTGTATTGGCGGTCAGTTCATAGTGGGCTTCTTCTCCACCCATTGAATCTGAGGGAAACTCTTGATATGTGATGCCCTCCTTGGTGGGGCAGGTGTGGGCCTTGTGGCCAAAAGCGCTACAGAAAGCGCAGATGGGAGGTGCACTGTCCATGGTGACCCTGAAAGGGTGGGTGGCATGCCTCTCAATGTTGACAAAAGCAGTATGTGGGATTTGTGTCAGATCCTTCGCTATCCCCTTGGCTGGGGTTAGGACTGCAATCACTTTGCCTGTGCACAGGTTTGGCATTAGTGTAAAGCGCTGCATTTCAAATGATTGTATTTCGCCATATATGGTGAGCCCAGCCTTCAGGTGTTGTTTGAATATGGTGCGTTTGACCATAGTGGGCAGAACGTCAAAAGGTTATGAAATTTTAATTTTAATTTTTCCAATGGGTGTACTTAGTTTTGATGACCCGCTGACCATCCAGGAGGTCTACTACAACGTGCACCATTGTGGCTTCATCCACCACTTCCTTACTCTCAAAGCCTAGATACAGCTAACTGCATGGCATGGAATGAGGTTTGACATACACTGCATTTGGGAAATGAGCGTGTACATCCCCACAAAACTTCTCCCAAAGCGCCGTCTGCTGAACATCCAGGAATACCCACACTCTGTGTTCCACCAACGAGAGTGGTTGGGAGTGCAGCGTATTGATGTACTGATTGCATCGCGCTTGCCAAGCTAAAATTTCCAGGGAAATTGTTACCTCCAGTTTTTTATTAGGTTTATCTATTCCCCCGGGCTTGCCAGGGCGTTCACAAAATTTGGATGATGCGGGGCCAACACCTGTGCCCTTGACCTTACTCGCCCTACTTCTCCCTGACATGGGCGCCAACTAATCTCCTTGGTAAGATTATCAAACTAAAATAAGACTTGAATTGAATGTTGCTGCAAAAGTGATTGCAACAAGAGAGAAAAGTTTTAATATAGTTAAATACTGAAGGGTCCAATATTGAGAGGGTCAGTTTTTTATCTTATTATCGCTACTAATAAAATTACTAAAAAACTCAGTTTTTGTATATTAGTAGTATTTAATTTAAATTTAAAAGAGTAGTTGTTCATCCCTTAATTGTTGGAGTTTAGGTATAAATCAGCACTAGCGAGCTTTAATACCTCCTAAATCCAACACACATTACCAAATGGTTTAAGGCTGCGGCGCTTCCAGCTCAGATGGCTTAAGCCACTGCCACTTTCCCCCATCAATATATTTTGCTCGACATGGTCTCCCCCAAGTTTTGCTTAGTGAAAATGGTAAAAACTTCACTTCATGAGTGGTGAATCTCCTTGCTACATCCATGGGCACGCAACACCTCTTTCTGCCCCCTTTAACCCTCAACTAATGATACCATAAATGAACCAATTAGACCATAGTCTCTATATTATGGAAAATGGCTACTTCAGATCCACTTCACCAGAGTCTGTATTTACCAAGTGCCCTCATGGCCTACCAGATCAGTTAACACCAGATCCTTAAGATGTCTCCATTCCGTGTGTTGTATGGCTGAGAACCTGGAGTGCCTGCTCTACTCTCCAAAGATGTTCTCTCAGCTAAGACTGATCTGGATCAAGCCATGAAGAAGTTGACGCAGCACATCATCCCATTATAGTCTGAGGCGTTGGAAATTTAGCAAAAAATGTCACAAAAGAGGGACAAACGGCCAATGAGCTTTAGCCCTTTACTCCCTTCCTTCCAAGTGGACGACTTGGTACCCTACTACCTCAACTAAATCATGCCTAGAAAGGAAAAGCTCAGGTCCATCTGGGAATTGCTTTTTGTTATCACCTATAAGTGATTGGATGAGCACAACATCAAATATCTTCCTCTGGATTTACAATTAACAAAGTGCATGGACAGTTCTTGCAGCCTTAATCCTTCGATCACCCTTGAAGGGGGTAATGTCAAACAATAATTTAAGTATAATGTATCAAAAAGAGTGGTTCTGAGGTGAATGATGAAAAAATCGGCCAAAAGACCCTGGTCGAGTCTTAGTGAAACCCTTAAATCAGGGTAACCCTTTTAGTAATAACCTTGGGCAAAAACAATACTAGTTTGGGCAGTCAGATTGCTCTGAACATGTGGCAGAATCAAGGGAGCCATTCAGAGGTCCCTCCCTGCCTTACAACAAATTTAGTTTAACTCACACAGCGGATACCTTCCCTTTTATAGGGTTGTAGGGATCCTCGCAATGTGCAAATTTTTTCCCATCAAATGATTGGGTAAAATATATCAAAACCCTACCTCACAGATCTAAAAATCTGTCATCGCCCTCCATTGACCAATTCATGAAGTAAGGTAAGTTTCAAACGATCCAATAGGTCCACCACTCATAATTCCTAATTTGGAATTAATTAAAGAATCCAAACTTTGAGCCTTGACACTCTAAAGACTAAGTATCAACTTATTTGGGGGGTTTGTTTCTTACCTCCCGCTGCAACTAATAAACATATTAAAAATACAACTTTCTTGTTTTTATTGTTTATTTATTTTATTATTTTACAAGTGCTTTCAATCCCCTATTTGTTGAATTTAAGGTAACAAAGCACCAGCGAGCATCTCCATTGCCAAAAAATTCGACATGAATAATGAAATCTAGCCTATTTAAATCTAGCCTACAGTTTTCTCTTTCAATTCGCTCACTTTTAATCGAATAGTAGTTTGAAATTTAGCAAAAACAAATCCACTCACTGTCAAACTATTCAAATTACTTATGTCAATGCATTCAAGGCCTGCTGCCCCACATGGGGCAGTGGTGCACCACCTCCTAATGTTTTTTGGTCATTGCCAAAATGTGCTCAGGCTGGTTTGTCTATCCCTATGAATTCTTCAGGATGCTATGTCCCACCTAAGGACTTAGCCTTACATCTCGCCCAAATCCAGGTGGTGCCACGATGCCCCTTGTGCTCCATAGAGCAACATGCGATTTGGCATTCAGGTTGAATATGGTAAGTTGTTCCCCTATTCAGATAAAGTTATTATCAAATAAGCCCTGGCTATTATACAGCCTGCAGGCTTCATTGAATTCGCTTCTTCAAGAGGTATTTTAAACTCATCTTCTCAAGTGAAGCTGATGCTGCAGTAGCAGCTACCCTCCCCTGGTGTTCCAGGGAACTCCTCTCCCAACTAATTTTACCTGGTTGCCCTCTGATACCACTCTTGTAGCTCAGTTTGTGGGACTCCCTACCCACCTACCACCAAAAATTTTAATATATGAAATTATTAATGGATTATTGTAATATGATTCAGAACCCATAATACAATTCGCGGTTCCCAATGGAGCCATCTGCCTCACAGGCCACCGCGCCTTTGCAAAAATTCATCCAGTATCAACAGAAATAGCCCTCATAAACCGCTCATATCATTATCCCCTCTGCCCCAGACTGTCCTTTTTGGGCTTTAGTGGATGGAGTGCGTACCCTTATGCCCTACATGTTTCAAACTGGACCATTTTAAATGGCACTGCCCCTCCATCTCACAAGCTGCGGCACCCACACCCAACTCATCCCACAATGATCCCATAGCTGATACAATCACGTTTTTTGACTGGGCCACTATCCTTTCCCCTTCCTCAACGGGGTAGCTACACAGCCACTGAATTAAACAACCAGAAACTACATCAACGAACCTCTTCACTTGAACCCTTAAATAAGGGGTCAGAATTGACTAAAGTAAGTTCTAAACCATCCTCCCAGCCACACGCCACATATCACCCATATGCAATTAACCCAATCAAATTTAACAAATCCATGGGATTATTTGGTTGAGGTTGATGAATCAGGCGAGCTTATCCATGAATCTAATAGCTGGACCCCCTCCATTTGAAATGTACCTCAATGCTGAATATGCAGCCCAATTTCAAAAGCGCCATTATGCGCCTCAACCTGATGCCAGCCCATTCAAAAGTGACCGCCAACTAGCTTAAGATGAAGTTGCCTCCCCTTAATATCACCCAACCCGTAAAGTCATTGCAAAATCAGCTGCAGTACTGGCTACAGTCCTGTCACCTCCTATCCTACCTAGTATCGTTCTCCCAAGACATAAAAAAGAACATCTTCATTACTATCATGAGGCAAATTCAGCAGCTCAAAAAGTTACGGCAGTTGCAAAGCTCAGCCCAAGACCTGCATTACCTGCAACAACCTCACAACCATCGCCACACTACCTAAGGTATGCTGTTGGATTTTTGGTAGGGGAAGGTGCTCGCTGGTGCTTATTACTTTAAATCCAACAATGTAAATAGGGGCTTTTTCCTCACCACTTATAGGAAAATAGCAAAGTACTAATAATTACAAAAAAGGTTGATTGTTATAGTTCTATTAGTAGCCGTGCAAGGGTAAAAGAGAATACACTTAATAAGTCAATAGTAAATTCTAAAACGCAGAGGCTCAAAGTTCAGATATTTTAGTAAAGTCCAAATTAGTTAATATGAGCTGTTAACCTATCAGATTTCTTGAGCTCTTCTCATTTGGGCGGAATGGCTTATTAAGGATCAGGAGCAGGAAGGACTAGTCCATTAGATAATGTTTTTATGAATTGACCCAATCAATGGACTGTAAATTTTCTTCACTTGGTTGGGCCCCTTCCAACCCTATAAATGGGCCATTTTCTGCGGTGTAACCTGTAATAAACTAGAAGAGGCCAGGTGAGGAGCGTCCAATGATCTCCCCAAATTTAACCAATGGTTTGGTGCAATTTAACTGCCCAAACTCAATTTGTTTGCCCAATCATTATTAGAGATATTACTCCGATTTGCAAGGTTCCACTGGGAATTGACCAGGGTCCTTTGGCTGATATTCACATTATTTTCCTCCAAATCACTATCATCAATATAAGACTTGTAATTGTCTAAAATATGCCTTAAGGCTGAAAAAGCACTTTCAACCTACATTTCCACCCTCCTCATTGCACACATTTAGTTGCAAGCACCTCTTTGTCATTTTGACCCCCATTTCCATATGCGTCCATGCCAGTGCTCTCAGCTTTGTGCCACTACATGTCCCCAACAGATGGGGAAGAAGAGCCTCCTGATCCCCCTTCACCCACCGCCATGGATGTATAGTGATTTCTGATACTGACTTGATTGGTGTGTATTCTTTGATTTTGTGTCAGTTTGAGTGGAATCTGTCTCGTTTTGACTTTATTTTATTTTTATTTTTGTTTTATCTCGTTTCAACATTGTAATATCCATCTCTGTTTGCGTACCTCAAAGAAATAATAATCTAGCTTACAAAGATGGAGTAATATCAATTGAGTATGTCAAAGCGCAATTGAAGATAAAAACACTACCCACCAAGATTAATGGTCAAAGGACATCCCTCTTTAGTCAAATCAACACATTACTTTATCATCTGGAGAATAAGTAATCAGCCCAACTGGACTGACAAATAATTCATGAAGGACTTTATGGTAAAGTATATTGTTAACTTTTGGTGGATTTTCTTGATTCCGCTAAACAGGTTGCACGGGGTAAAACCTACTGAGTAACTAGACAATTGATATGAGGATCTCTGGCCCTTGATAATTAATAAATACTGAATTTTTAAGGAGCTATTGCCCCAACAAACAGCATTATTTTATAATAAAATTAAGGCTGCTCCATTACTTCTCCCTACTACTCTTCTTTCTTCATAAAAGACTCTCCTTTCTCACTCTCACGCTCAAAATTAAAAAATTGGTATTCCTTGGTGGATTCACCATGTTATGGTTAGTAAGTATCTAGTTTATCTAACAATTTAGGTTTCATTCTATCATTGAGGCTTTAATGGAGTTCCTTTAAAAAACCAAACCATAATTACTTTAATTTATTCTTTTTGCATTGATATAATCTATTGCTCAATATTGAGGCTTGCTTCAAATCTAAATTACAATCCGCCGGAACTGTAGCTTATTATCCAGTCATATTGGAACCTTGACATTACCCCCCTTGACTGGATGATAAGGTCCTATTGCTTTTATGGCTAAAGTAACTTTGCATGTACTTGGCTGGAAAATCTGACCACCTGCGGGTTCCTTAATAACGTAGGCATTAACCCTGCCTTCCTGATTATCTCAAACAGTCCATTTTATATGCTGGAAAGCTTATTACTTCTTCTAAACCCATGTTTGTCATGGAACAGGACAAGATCTACCACCCCAAACAGGGGAGTCTGTTGCATCTAAATTGGTTGGCCACCAAATCCTGAATATTATTGTCTAGAATAGTGAATATGCTTTTGTTTGGAGCTTAATCAGCATGTATGTTAAGGCAGAAAAGATAGCGTTGGGGCTTGACTCCGCCAGTATCCTCCACACAAGAATAAAACAATGTCAACAATGCTGGAAGGCTTCCATAAATAGTTAGAAAGGGCTCTTGCCAGTTGCAGAGTGGTAGCTAATATTGTATGCAAAGACAGTGGTGGATAATATGTACTCAATTCCAAAGGCCAACCCTTTATAAGCTTTGCATAGAATATTTAACAAGGTTCTGGTAACATGTACTACCATTCTATTAGATTCAGGGTGGTAGGGTGTAGTCAAGACCCCACGGATTGCCATTAATTAGTTCAACTTAGGCAGATATGCAACGTGAATTTGATTCCATTTTCCGTGAGTATAGATTGTGGATAGCCATGTCACTATATGACACACTCCAGGATGAACTGACGATGGTGACATCCCCTAAATCATTGTTGCTCGTGCTTCCACCCATCTTGTCAAATGATCAATGGCTAATATTAAACTTGAAGCAGTTTGCGCCAGTTGGCAGAGGCCCACCACAACCAGAGAAACAGTATGCCATGAAAAACGAGGCTTAACCAGCTGGTAAGTATTTTTTTCCTGTGGAATGGTTTCTCCACTTAGCACTGATGACAACAAGCAACCGTTTTGAGCACATCATAATGCATACTCGCCCAATAGTAAGGGGTCCAAGAACTCCAGGTTTTTTACAACACTCCATGACCTACCACTCTATGAGCATCCATAATAATTGCAAGTCTAGCGGAAGGTTTTAGAAATCAGCGTCAATTTGCCATTCTGCTTATACAGTTCCTCATTGCGCACAAAGGCATCCCATCGTAGCCCATCCAGCACTTTGATCACCTGGGGTGGCTCATCGCGATATTTGCCCACAATCATCTTTTTATACATTATGTCTGCCAAATCCACTGTAATGGTGACCATCAGTAATCATAGACAGTCCACTTTCTGGTTTCTGCCCATGGTCAGTGTACATTCTCAAAGTTATTTTTGGTTTTAAGGATATTTTGTGAGCCATCCAACAGGTTTACGGAGATTCTGAAGCCAACACAAGGATGCATGATATGTTACCACTTTGAATTTCACCCCGTGAAGGTATACCCAGAACTGTTTATATGCATATATTACCACTAAGCACTTCCGCTCATTCACAGTGTATTTTCTTTAAGGACCTTATATGCTTCAGCTACAATATGCCATGGAATGTTCCACTTTGTTATCATCCTTTTAGAATAGCATGGCCTCACGGCAAAAGGGACACATTTAATTGTATAATAAATCCCTTCTCAAAATTAGATATTGAAAAACGGGTGCTATAGCCAACCCAGTTTGTAGAACATCAAAAGCGTTTTGACATCAAACCATCCAGTCAAAGGCGGCATTCTTCTTTAATAGCTCAAAGAGCAGAGCCCCAATGCAGCTGAAGTTGGGAATAAACCAATGGTAACCAATCATCCCCCTAAAAAACCTAAGTATTGCGCTTATTACCCAGCCAAGTCATCTTGCATATAGCTTCCACTTTTGCTGGCTGAGGATTAAGCCCTTTGTAGTCTTCCACAAACATGAGGTAATCCAACTAATCTTTAAAGAGCTGGCACTTTTGGGACTTAGTTTTGATGTTAGCTTCAGTGAGTTGGTGGAACACTTGTTCCAGGTTATTGAGATGATCTATAAATTTCCGCAAAAACATTTATATTATCAAGGTAGAATAGAAAGCAACACTGTTCAGATCACTAAAAAATAGTATCCATAGCCCGCTGGAATGAAGCTGGGGCGTTGCACAAACCCTGTGGCATAATCAGGCTGGAACAACCCTTTTGAGGTGAATATAGTGCACTACTCTTGTTCCGCTGCTGGCAACAAATTTGCCAGTACCTCAGTATTAAATCCATAGTGGAGAAATATTTGGCACCTCCCAGCCGATCTAACACATCATCAAAACTCCAGAAGCGGGTATGTGTCTTTTTTGTAATATTGTAAGCTTCCAGTAGTTGATTACTACTCAATTGGAGCCATCTTTATTTTTTTTGCATATTAACACCAGGGACGTCCAAGGACTCTTTGACGACTCTAACATTCCCTGCTCAACTAATTTATCTATCTCAGTGGATACAACATCTTCCGCCATCTTGGAGTGACAGATAGGCCTTGACCTGATAAGAGGGTAATTCCTCATGTACAATTGATGTACAAACCCGTGTGCACATCCCAAGTCATGTTTGTCTCAGATGCAAAAATGCTTTGGTACTTCGCAAACAGATTTATCACCCTGTCCTTCTGATCCTCTGACAGGCCAGTTAGAGCCTCACGTGGAAACACTGTCATTACACCATATGAGGCTTTTAATGGTAGCCTGAGATCATCCCACAAACCAAAGTCATGTATCCGGTAAACCTCATCAATAGCAACCAGATGCAGATAAGCCACCACTTAATGCCTTTGTACCATCATATTATCATTCTGCAGGCTAGCTATCAACACCTTCTCTTCCCCTTGCCCTGGTAGCAGGATCCCAGGAGCCACATGGGGCTTAAGCTTCAATTGCTGATAGGGTCTCATAATTTCACCATATAGACCTTCCAGGATATCTGTTTTGAGCTCCATCCCTATTATGACCTGATGCCCAGAAGGTATGCTTAAAGCACTTGTAGCTTGCAGCGGAATACCATTGTACTCGTAAATATGATTAGGAAGCGCTTGGGTCCTCCACTTCATACTCAGATATAGAACAGAAATAACTCTGTCAATGTAAACAAGATTATTTTGGCTGTATTGGATGGAGTCTTTTGGGATTCCGCTGGAGGTAAAGTAAATGGGGATCTGTTGGCCTAGAATTCTAACGGTTTCTTAAGCTATATTGACCATGACCCCAAATTACCACATGAACATGGCTCCAATCAGCATGTCATAATTGATACTAGGTAAAACCGCAGATTGATCAGATGCCTCAACCAACCTGAACCAAAGACAACGCGCTGTAAGCGCCCTCTGACAAAGTTCTCTGTCTCCAGACGCCCTATACACTACTTTGTGTTCCACATCAGGCTTCAGCGGAAGCTTAGCTATGAGCTAAGAGGAAATTATATTGACATGAGCACTAGTATCGATAATAACCCTAATTTTGGTATATTGTACAGAAATGTCACAGTATATACACTCCAAATAAGAAGACCGTTGGTGATTATTACATAAACATTCAATGGCTTTTAGTTATTCAAAAAGTAAGAATACCAGCACTGATATGCAGATACTCCTGGGCAATTTTCTCTACTGGTATCGCCACTTCAACCCCCTCTAAAGCTGCGACATGTGTTTAAGGTTTTCCTTTGACTGTACCATTATGCTCAAGGATTTTCCAGATGTATGGCTTTTGCAACTCTAAGCTGAACTACATGTCTGCGTTATTGGGGTCTCTCCCTCAGCTTGATGCTAATATATTGTAAGGGATCTGTTGATGTAATAAATAGTTGGATTGAGTATTGGAACTGACATCAAGCAACTCATGGAAATCATTAGGAAAATACTTTGAGTAAGCAGAATTAGAGCGTCCCATCTCTACTCTGATTGCCCTTTTCCCTGTTTGTTTGGGTCAACCGGTGCCGCATGGGAATCCAGTTTGCCTAAACAGCTAGTTGCATAATGGCCTCATTGACTGCATGGGAAACAAGCATTAGTAAATGGCACTTGTCTCCGCATTTCCCTCATAGACTCAGGTCTGAAATTAATTGCTAGATTGTAATGTGGCCAAGGACAAACTAGTTGAGTAAAATGGGGGCGGTAGGACTCGCTAGAGAGTTAAGTAAACGAGTATTACCCAGCATATTATAATCAAGATATTTTTGTCCCATATCCGATGAGTATTCAGTAGCAGTTGCAGGAGCTTTCCATTCCACATTGGAGCACTAAAATTGACGGATAGATGGCACAAATGACTAACAAATTTAAGTAGATCAACGTCATCCTAAAGAAGGTAGGAATAGCATTATAAAGTTCTCAATATGGAAAAAAGCCGCCATCATCACTATGCCCACCTCCTCATTAATTAAGATATATGATTCCCAATAACACATGAGCTTCAGCTATGAGCCACTCTGCGAATTCACACCAAGAACTCATTTTTTAAAAAAATAATGTCAAAAAATCTGCCTTACGCTGAGCATTTTCGCCTTGCCACCAAACAGATGGATCACAGTCTCCTTCACCTCTGGGTAGGTTACAGTACTATCAAGGTAACATGTGATCTGGTCAGTGCTTGCAACGTCCAAAGGGGATAACAACAGTTTGGCTTTCAGCCAATCTGAAGCCTTTCCACTGCAAATTCAAACTGCTTAAAGAATCTAGGTATATTTATGTTGCAGTTGAATGGGGCATCTGGTCAACACAAATTCCTTCATCCCCAGCATAACTATCCCATTTACGCTCTGCACAGTATAGTCACTCTTTAGTGTCACTCAAGCGGTAAGCAAGTTGGCTGGTGGCCCCCCACCAAGTGCAGTTGGTAAAAGGCTTTGGAGAGCTGCTTAATTATACATTTATTCTCTTGAATAAGCACTTTATTGAGACTGTAGTAGTAAATCCAAGGCAAGCTTCAGTTCCATGTATTGAAATAACTCAATAAACTGAGGTAGTACCTCATCAGAATGAGCCAGTTGCGCCATGGAGTTAGCGAATATATACTTTTATTAATAAGTTGATCAATGGGCCCACTGTAGTGAGAATCGCTGTTAACTTTTGGCAGATTTGATTGATTCCGCTAAATGAGTTGCACAGGGTAAAAACCACTGAACAATGGAGAGATATGAGATTTGATAGTCTTTAATAATTAATAATTATAAAGACTATATAAAGAGCTATGGCCCGACAAAACAACATTATTTAATAAATAAATTCAATGGCTGCTCCATTACTCGTCTCTACTATCCTTCTTTCTTCATAAAAGCCTCTACCTTTCACTCTCACACTCCACTCTTAAGCCTTGGTATTCCTCAGCAGAATCACCATCTTCCGCTTAGAAATTCTCTAATTACTATCAATTTAAGGTTTCAATCTATCATTGAGGTTTCAGAGAAATTCCCCCAATTTGCCAAACTATAATTACTTCAATTGATTCACTTTGCATCGAAATAATCTATTGTTCAATCTCAAGGCTTGCTTTAAATCTAAATAATGATCCGCCTGAACCATAGCTTATCATTCAATCATATTGGAATCTTGACATATGCCAACCATGGTCTAAATCACAAGTTCAGCTGAAAATTGCCCTGGTATTATCATTCCTGGCTATGGAGAAATTCACATCTTGTTTGCAAACCTGCAACATCAGCCCATCACCATCAAATGAAATCAACAATCAATTTTCTGCATCTGTTAACTACCACAGAAATTAACTCATTACATGAGTTTGGAGCTTTTATTAAATTAGGACTTCCCAATAAGGACCTAATATCATAAATAATGTTGCACCTATGGCCGATTTAAGCAACCTGACCAACTCTGAGTAAGGCCATGCATAGGAGTTGTTTTCTAAATATTGGAAAATATTTTCACGAGATAATTTTGACTTGAGATTTTATAAGGGCGGACTCCACAATATTGATATCATAGATCACAAACCGATTCAATTATGCCCAATTAGACGCTCAAAATCATCAGAAGAAGCCGTATCCAAGGAGACTAATGAACTACTTGATTGAGGCAGATTAGTGCATTCAAAAATTTCCCTGGGTAGCAACATATTTTAATAGTGAAGAAAAAATATGGGAGCAACCAAGTAGTCATTGATTACCAGAAGTTAAATAACAAAATGAAGAAGGAATCATACCATCTGCCACAAATCAACAATGACTGGGATAGGCTAGAAGGAGCGAAGTTCTTCTTGGTGATGGACATTATCAGATGGTATTGGAAAATAGATATGCCCAAAGAGGAGCGCGAGAAATGTGCAATCATAACCCAAGAGGGCCTATTCCAGCTGAAAAAGAATGCCTCAAGTGCTATACAATGCCCAGGCTACCTTTCAGAGAGCCATGGACACAATCCTAGGAGTTTTGAAGTTATCATGTGTACTAGTGTACCTTGATGATATCAAAGCTTTCAGACTCAGTTTGAAGACCAACTGAAACTCTTAAAAGAGGTTTTCTAAGGCTAGCAGCTGCAAACTTAAAATAAAGTCTAAAAAAGTGCCAGTTCTTTAAGGATCAGCTAAATACCTTAGCTTTGTAATCAACAATGTAGGTCTTTAGCCCTAACCCTATAAGTTAGATGCTATCTCAAAAATGAAACGGCCCAAATCCAAGTGCAATATTTAAGTATTCTTAGGCATGATCAGGTACTATTGCCTATTTAAGACCAACTTCGCACAACTTGGATATCAAATATTCTATCTATTTAAGGATAAGTTCCCATTTGACTGGACTCCGGCTAACCAAAAATGCACTAATCCACCTTAATTGCACTATTGGTCACGCCTGCCCTTTGATATATGGACTTTAATTGTGAATTTTTCATTCAAACTGACGCAACCCTAATGGCAGTTAGGGCCATATTATCTCAGAACGTGGAAGATGGCGAAGAACATCCAGTTGCCTTTGCTAGTCAGACCTTAAATGTTCACAAAAGAAAGTACATGGTGATGGATCGAAAATTCTTAGCCATCATATATGCTTGCAAGAAATTTTAAGTCTACCTGCATGGCACTCACTTCAGATTTGTTACCAATCATGCATCTCTAAGCTGGCTGAACGACTTAAGATAGCCTGACTGCAAATTAGCCCACTGGGTGTGGAAGCCTCATTCTTATGACTACACAATTGAGCATCACGTTGAGTAAAGCATCAAAACACCAACTGCCTTTCCCAACTTCCCACTATTGCAACGCTTATACTGGTCGCTGATGAACTGTTTGAGATTTTTTCAGTGGAGAGTACCAAAATGCGCTTGAATACTTCCAAAAAATATTATCAGATTTACAACAATTTACAACAATCAATAACGCCACACTTTACAAGATTCTTGAGGGCAAGAAGTATATTTTTCCAAGACCATTTGCCTTAAAAGACATCATTTTGGCTTCCCATAAGGTCATAGGGCATGGTGGTTTCAAAAAGTAAAAAGAGCATCTGAAGCAATTCTACTATTGGGAGTCAATTCATTTTGACTATCAAGAAACGCTAGAATGCTGTGTGGAGTGTCAAGGCGAAAAAACCATTCTGAAAAGCACATCTTATCAGCTTGTTCATCCCAAGTTTGGTTGACACAGTTTTTATTGTAGTTGTTGACCCTCTTTTAACAAACAATTTGAAGGCCAAGTACATTATTGTAGCTATTGATCACTTGACTAAAAGGGTTGAGCCAAGGGTATTTGGGAATCAGGAGTGGCAACTACAATTAAGTTCATCCTTTGAGAACATCCTCCACAAGCATTGTTGCCCACATATTATTCTTACCAATAATAGAAAAACTTCACCGCCCATGTCCTCACCAAGATCAATCAATTGGTGGAAGTATGAGGTGTGCTTACTGCTCCCTATCATCCTGAAACTAATGGTACAGTTGAGCATGCAAATGAGGTGTTGGTAAAACCAGGAAATTAACTTTGGACAAACCATCAGAATAAAGTACCTACTTGAGCTTGGTTTATTTGGCTAAAGTATCTCCTACTATTCAGCTACTAGGTGTCCCCTTTTTCAGTTATTATATGGAAGCAGCAGGCCCTACCATTGCTACTATATTTGGTCCTCAAATTCCCATTGAGAACATTTACCCAATATGTCAAAAAGCTTTTAACTACCCTAATCAAACTTCAAGCTCAAGCCTTTGACAATAGTTTTGCCGTGAAAAAGGCCTGACATGACAAGGATTTTGAAAACAACTACAAATTGACTGAATTTGAAGTAGGTGATGAAGTTCTAATTTGCAACACCCACAAATTGGGCCAAATGCAAAAGTTAGACTGCATATGGGCTGGACATTTGAAATAATTGAGAAGACATCCCAGCATATATATACAATCAAGGATGTTAAGACTGGCCATATATATAACCGTGCCCATACAAAATATATAAGAAAGTTCAATAAGCTGGCTAACTAAGAAAAATATATACTAAAAACATAGTAAAAATGGGGCAAAATAATAAAAAATGATATAAAATGAAAAAAATTAAAATAAAAAAATTAAGTATATTAAAATAACCTAGATAATTACTACTATAGTTTGCACTTGAGGAGCAGAGGGGTCTGACTACAAATCCATTGGCAAATTAGGGTTGAAGTAAAGGCTATGCACCGGGCCTACATCTTAGCAATTTAGCCAAAAAACGAAAGATGGATATTAATGAAGGCTAATCAGAAATCTTAGGGCTTATTATTGAATCAAATGGGGGGAATTATCAGATTCTAGCGGTTGACCCAAAAATAAACCCTTCTCAACCAACAAATAAGCCTGATTAACTTCTTGAAACTTAACAAATCACTCAAATCTCAACTATGGTCAATTACTTTTATTGCAATTTGGGCCAAATATCTCAACGTCAATTAATAACATTTATCCTTTTGACATCTCAGGCTGAATATCTTTGGTTAATTCAGGACATTTGTTTAAATTTTATATTTTAATTGAGGTGGGCTGACCTGAGGATGATACCACACTGATTAAGGGAAGAAAAAAATGGGAAAGGAGGATAAAACCCAAAAAACCTCCATGTGTGGCGTATGATAGTCCAGGAACTCCATTGACCGCCTTTGCTATTTGCTATCTTGGTTTGGGGCATTGGTGCACAACGTCAACACAGTCAAAATTGTCCTCTATTCAAAGTGCAACTACTAGGATCAAAATAGAGGAGGCAGCAGTAGGGAGTCCATAATCTACCACAGATGTATCCTCCCCTAATTCAGGCCAATTATACATAAAACATAATCAGCATTTGATCCCATTAATTGGAAGCAATATCAACCATTTACCTTAAGTGATTGTCCAGGGAAAAATCCTGAAAAATAACTTGTAAAAATCCCATGAAAAATAAATTATAAAGATTGGCATCATAATTTTGTAATCAGTTTCCTACCATATGGCAAAGTTCATATGTTGATCCACGTAACCAACATGATAGAATTTGCACATGGATTTCCCAAATGGGCGTACCTATTGTTTATTAAGAAACGCCTGATGACGTCCTGATTATTTGTACGTCATTTACTTAAAATTGATACCAAATTATGCAGAAGTCTTATCTCGTCAGCTGTATGACAAAACTCAAATTGGGATGATTTATGGACATTTTTCACATTTGTATTGTGATTTATATCCATTGTAACCTTCCTTAATATGAGAGTATTTCAAGCAATAGTCCTAGCAAAGGTCATGATCATATCAGTTTAAGGGATGAACTGAGGTAGAAAATAGTTATCTGTGGAAAAGCGTGCTCCATATGTGGCCAGGAGATGCTCTAGAGGTATAAATACAGGCGCCTGGCCTAATGAGAAATTACCAATTCATATCTCTTAAATTTAGATACAATTTCTTAATTCTCTTTATCTGGGTTTTTAATCAAAGTATTTTCTTGATGAGTATCAATAAGCTGTCAATCCTAAAATCACAGCTTGTACCTTTTCTTGCCTCAATAAAAGTTCCCAAATTTGTTTGGAAATTAAAGCCCAAGATTGACCATAAGATTTGGATTTATTAGATTAAGCCCAGTGAGTTTCTGACCGGTCAAAGTACCATAAGACAATGGCTAAAATCTAAGCTCTTTTGGCTGGACTTCTTCCCAACTAGACGCACATAATTTTATTTTTAAGCGAGCAATCCTTATAATTTAACAAGGGGATCCAATCTTAGTGGGTCTGAGGGTGCAAAATCTGTTTAATACTCAATGTGATCGCCCCTAAGTGGCCTGGCTCTGGCACAACCAGTTGTCCGCCAGACAAAGCGTGCAGATTCATCAAGTGGAGCAATGAGGGAAGGGGAATTTTAGTGGCAAAATTTGAGCGAGAGACAGCTGGCCAGTGGGAGGTTGATTCAGTGTCAAGTTAGTTGCAGGATCCTGATCCGTTAGAATCAAATGGGATCATTCTAACCTTATTTTATTCTAGATTTAATCAGGGAAGGCCGACCAGGGGATGGAAACTTCTGATAAAACACTAAACAACGGAATGAACTTCAGAGAGAGGAGGGCACCCCAGAGAAGCAGACGCTATCTCTTGTTGCCAGCAGGAATAACAAGAGAAGGAAGGGGGTTACGTGTGCAGGGGTTTGCACCACTATTGAGCATGTATGTAGGAAGGGTTCTGAAACTATGAACCAAACTGGGAACCAGGAAGAGACCATCTGGTGGCGATGGGGTGGGAGGTACCCAAACATAAACGCTTGAAAGTGGTCCATAAGTTGCGACTGGAACTGACGTAGAGCTTCCTGGAGGGTGGGAGTAGATCCTGAGATAGCATCTAAGACAATCATATGGATAGTCCACATGGCAATAGCTACTATCAAGGCACAGAGGGAAGGTGGAAGAGGGAAAATCATGAATAAGGCAAACATGTCCTGAGACAGGCTAAAGGGCTGAGTCTGATCCTGGCAAAATAGACGTTGTACCTCACGCCATATCGCTTTTGATGGAGGGCACTCTTCCAGGTGGTGAACCAGCGTTCCATACTGGCCACACATGACACAGTATGAGTTCAAAGCGTTAGTGCGTTTGGCAATATGGTATACCCTTCTCAAGCAGTGCCAAACATGGGAAAAAATATGGGGCTGCAGAAGAGGGTAGCGGGTGTACTTCCAGATGGCTTTCTGGGTATCTAGGGAGTAGGGGAAGTCCACCATGTCCAGTAGTCCACCCTGGCTATGGTAGGGGATCTCATGGGTATTACTTCATTCAGAATGGGTGTCATTGTAAATCCTGGGTGAATTGAGGAGAAAGGCGCCCCCTCTGGGCGGTGTGCCCACAGATGCATATACTCCAATCAGCGCTCCGCATGGAGAGGAGAATCATTTTGAAGTAGGGCGACGTCCCATGTGGGACTGCTGCCGAAGGTTGGGAAGCCAGATATCTCATCATAGAGTGTGGGTGGGTAGGATTGCTGAGGCCTAGGGTGCGGGAGAAGTTAGAGTGGGCTGCGTGGGACCAGTGCTTGGCTGAGATCGTAGGGCTGGTGATGGCGACGATACAGGTGCCAAGGATTTTAGCAGCATGGGCCTCAAAGTTGAGCAGGCCCATACCACCACTATGGCGAGGACCAAACATGACATCTAGGCGCACTGGCGGTGGGTGGACTAACCAAAGCCACCCTTACAGAAGGGCGTATAATGACTTGAAGAAAAAAGGGGAGAAAAGTGATGGCGTGGGCTCCAAACCAATCTTTAGAGAGGAGCATAGAGTTGGCTAGCACTACCCTGCCTGTAAGGGAGCGTGGCAGGCTTTGAGGGAAGCTATGTGATTCGTAACGTTGTCTAGGATATGGTTTTCCATCACCATTGAGGCGTACCCTCCTGCCTCCAGCCACACCCCCAAATGGTAGACAGGGCCAACGGTGAGGCGTGGCAAAAAGGGTAGTACGAGCGGGGCAGGGTGGGGTGGGCAGGGCAAGCGATCCCATGAGCTAGTTGATGAGGCAGGAAGAAAACGGGGCGCTGGAGCCCAGCGGGCTTGATACCAACTAAGGAGATCAATTTCGGTTTTGGATGCGTTGAGTGTAGCATTACTTACCCTGGAGTAAACCTGGATAGTATCTTCAAGCGTGCGTGCATCATGATTGTTAGACACCCCAACCACACAATCATCAGCAAATGCCAAAATCTTGACTGGTGCTTGGCCTTGTACATGGACACCAGTAAGGCGGGCATTCACATTTCAAAGAAGTGGGTCAATGTTGAAGTTATACAAGATTGGGCTCAAAGGGTCCCTTTGGTCAGGCCCTTTGAGGGCGGACTACATCTGTGAGGAAGCCAGGGCCACGCACAGCCATTGTGGCAGATTCTGTTAGCAACATCACCCAATTAATGAAGCGAAAGGGGAGGCGGAACTTGTGGAGGCAGGCTCTGAGGTAATCCCAGTTAACTATCATAGGCCTTCTGCTGGTCTAAAAACACAGGTGCTCCAGAAGCTGTGGATTAACAGACGTTGGCTACATAGTGTATATTGTCCCAAATCGACCTTTTGGGGATGACACCAAATTGTTCAGGGGAAATGAGGGCAGAGGCAACTATCCCTAGATGGTTAGCCATTATTTTAGTATAAATTATTTTAAGTCAGTGTTAGTGAGTGAAATTGGGCGCCAGTTGGCCAAAACCAGCTTATCCCCTTTCTTGTACAACGCTATTGTGAAGTCCTCTTACCCTCCAGGTAGGAGGCGCGTTTCCATAAGTCATTGGTTCATAGAGGCAAGCAGCAAGGAGGAAAAATCTTTGAAATACTTCTTATAGAACTCAAAAGGATGCCGTCTGGACCTGGGAATTTCCTGTATGGTGCACCATGAACAACGGACCAGAGTTTGTCCCGAGTAATCAAACTTATTAACTCCAGGAATCAGAAAATGGTATGGATTTGTGCACTTTTGAGGAAATTTTCCATTTTGGCTGGTGGAAGTGGATAATATTGATATAATTTGGAGTAATAGTTGTGTATCTCGATCATCACTTCAGCTGGCATATCCACAATGGAGTGGTCTGGCCTTTGCACCTGTCTGCAGGCCAAACTCTAACGCATTGCAAATAATGTTTGAAAAAAGTAAGCAGAACATGTATCACCCACTGTTATATGGTTTGGTTTATACTGAACACAAACCCGATGCTTGTGTTGTCAACCAGTGCATTGAGGTGAGCGGACACTTCCGCCCACTTGTGACCCCAAGCTGGGCTGTAGCCTGCATTGGGGATGTTAGACTCCAGGTAGTCCACTTATGCCAGCGTGCGCAAAATGACAGCTGAGGCAGCTTGTGAGTGACAGTAGGAGAGGTGGCAAGCCTGGCAGATTGTGCTCTCCTTGAAGGTTAACCAGGTTAAATTGGGTCTGCACATAATGGTGTGATAAACTGCGGTGCCTAGGTCACGGTTTACACCCATGAGGAAAATCTTAGTGATTCAATCACAGTGGGGCAAAGTTTGTACCATTTTGGCGCCTGGGCAACTGGATTGGACAAACGGAAGGAAACTGATAACATCCTGTGGTTGGAGAAATTGATTTTCGTCATGATAAAGTGAGCAATTTGGGATTAGAATTTTAATGGCATGAGAATAAGGTCAATATGGGTCAAGGACCTTAACTGGCCATCGGCACGTGGGGGCGAGACATGTTAGTGAGTAGCGGTGCATGATGTGGCAGAGTATCAAACAACCCTAGGGTGGCTTTGAGAATGCAAAGTTCAATGTGCCCTTGTGGGGGTGTAGGCAATGAGGGCCAGCAGTCTATGGTTGGGTTTGTCCAGCAGTTCATGTCACCAACAATAAATGGGTCAGGGGGTAGTAGAAGGGAATTGACAGTCAAGAAAACTTCCCGGCGATCTCATGCACAGGTTGTGGCGTAAATGTTAATGACAGCGTGCACTTCATTGTCCCACAAAAAGGTGACTACAAGGATGAGGCTGTCGAGGTACAATTGTGACAAAATAAATTTAAAACTATGGTTCACTCAAACAAGCACCCCACAGCGCATAGAACAAAAGGAAAGGGAAGGGAGGAGCATGGTTGCCCATGCTTCCTCTTCACTGCATGGACAGTGGGATTCCTTAATGGTCAGGATGTCCACGGGTAAATTATTTTGTAAAAAACTCTGTTTTTTAGCCCAGGATGGCGAGGCCTTGAGTCCAGCGATGTTCAACGTCCCTAAAGTAAAGGCTCCCCCCCATTGCACCTTAGGTGCTAGGGTAGGGCACCTGTGCCCTTCAGCCTTCTTGTTCTCAGCACATCACAGCTTGGCAGCGCAGGTATTTTGTGCAACGGAGTATAGTTAATATGGGAATCTTAAGCTGTGAGATTCATGATGGCTTTTGCCTTCTGCTTTTTCCCCACTGTGGTACAAGTTTTTGGCGTTGTGTGCACTTGTGGTACACCATCACATGAAGTTGGAATCTCGGCATGAATATTGTTGGACGCTTCAGTTCTAATTGATGCTTGGTAGCTTTGGTCAGGTGAAGCCAACTCACTCATCGGGTTTTCAGCTTGGGTGGCCCAATCAGCTTGGGCGTCCCACTCTGATTGGCGGAGGAAATTGAGAGCTGCTTCCGCCATGAAAGTCTCAATGTCCTCCTAGAGCTGGGCTGGTGGATCGCGGATGCAGTCTTAGCCGCCTCCTTGGATGCCGCCTTGCTGGCCTGCTTGGCCTTCTTATGCTCCTTTGGGGACACAGGTTTTAATTGGATGTAGCATCCTTGCGCTCCCCACGGGAAGGCTGCATCAGTGTCCATTGCCAGTTTGTAGTGGGCATCTCCACTGCACATTGCATCTAAGATAATTTAAGTTTGAGCAATGCCCTCCTTGGTGGGGCAGGTATGGAACTTTTGGTCAAAAGTGTGACAGAAAGTGCAGATAGGAGGCGTGCTATCCATGGTGACCACAAATGGGTGGGAGTCTTGCCCATTGATATTGATAAAAGCGGTATGAGGGTTTTAGGTCAGTCCTCTGCTTTCCCTATGGATGGGGTGAGAACAACAATTGCTTTTCCCATTCACAGGTCTGGCATGAGAGTAAAGCGCTGCATCTCAAAGGATTGGATTTCCCCGTATTCAGTGAGCCCAGCTTTCAGGTGGTGCTCCAGCATGGTGCGCTTGACCATAGTAGGTAGGAAGTCAAAAGTTATGAAATTTTGATTCAATTTTTCCAATGGGTGCACATAGTTTTGATGACCCGCTGACCATCTGGGAGGTCCACTACTACACGTACTTTTGCAGCTTCATCCGCTGCATCTATAGTTTTGAATCCAAGATCCACCTAGCCATGAGGCATGGAGTGTGGTGCAACGTACACCGCGTTCAGGAAATGTGTGTGTACATCTCCACAAACTTCTCCCAAAGAGTCATTTGTTGAATATTCTTAAATACACACACCCCGTGTTCCACCAAAGATAGTGGTTGGGAGTGCGGCATATTTATGAACTGGTTGCAGCGCGCTTAACAGGCCAAAATTTCTGGGGAAATAATAACCGCCAGTTTTTTACTACTAATTCTATCAATTCCGCTTGAATTCGCTGGGGCATTTATTAGCTTGGTTGATGTGGGGCCTACACTGTGCCCTTAACTTTACTCGCCCTACTGCTCCCTGACATTGGTTGCAACCAATCTTTTCGATGAGATTATCAAACTTTACCTATACTTGAATTGAATTTGTTGCAAAAGTGTTTGTAACTAGAGAGAAAAGTATTCTAACCTTATTTTATGCAAACACATTAATTCCCTAATCCCCCAATACTCAAGACAACTATTTCTCATAGGTATGGTTGCCAGTAAAGTATCATATTTTGTATAATATCCAATTTTCCCCTCCAACAATTTGCAGCTGATTTTACCAATTTCATAGATGCCGCTACTAAGTGCCATGTCCCCCAGGTTGCGCAACAAATGATCAATAGTGGCCATCATCATTATGTTTCTGCCCTCTATCATCAAATGAGAATATCAAGTTAGTTGCTTTTTAGGATGTCCCCGCTTTTAGACGCCGTCTGGAGTCAATATGCATCTTTGCTGTTGGAGATTATTTCTCCTCATCGGGCGAGGTTTGGTGACCTCACTGTGTGCTCAATAACCTGAGGACCTATAGTGAATTCAGGGCTCTCCATGGGACCAAAAGAGTTAACAACATTAAAATCTTCTGTCACTGCAACAACTATGCCTTGTTTATTGATAATATGGTGGTTATGCTGGTCATCAGCCGCTGCCCCACAATTGCTTCTCTCCCCAACCATTACCAGATTGTATGATAAGCTATGCCCCCGGCATTCTGGTTTAATTTCTGAGTGCTCACACACCCTTACTGGAAGGCTAGTTTCAAATTCATTAACCTGCTCTGTGACACCAACCCTTTCACTCCCATTAAAAGACTAACCCAACCTTAGTCCCTTGTTGGTAAATAGCCAGTTAATGAGTCTGCGCTGAGTATTAATTAGCATAAAGTAAACTTTTTATTCCTGCTGCAATCACTAATTGCAACCAATTTAATTCAAGATAGTAAGCTTGCGAATCTGCACAGGGGAAATAAGTGCACATCAAAAGACTGGAAAAGCTTGGGCAAGCGTGGTGAGAGGGACAGGGTTAGCTTTTGCACCATCCAAAAGTAGCAAATGCCCCAGAAACACTGGTGGCCAAAACAAAAACACAAAAATGTGGTTTGTATCTCATTGGAAATATTGGAGTGGCAAGAAAAATGCAATTTGTACCTTAATACTCTGTACCCTCAGCCACTATAGTTAAAGGAAAGTTGGATCTGAGTTTACCTGGAAATTAATATGACACCTCTCTTTAGGAGAAGATCTGCAGCGACATATGCACCCTTTTCCAGAAGTTGTGTACATAGCACCGCACACAATGGCCCACGGTTGATTAGACTAAAGGTTTGAATCAGTGCAAGAAGTGGACATCGCTGTACAAGTGCGCATGGTATCAACCTCCCAGATGATCAATGAATGGTCAAAATGAAGTGCACATGCTGGGAAAATTCAATCTATTCTTGTAACATTTGATTTTTTCCTCATAAACATAAAATGTGAAGTCCTTAAAAGCTATCTCAAGGAGGGAATTGAACAATGTGAGAAAATTAACTCCTTTAATATGCAGAATTTTTTTCTTATGCCCAAAATTAACAATAGCAAGGCAATTTCGGTGATCACCCCTCAATCCATAGTTGCAGTAGACCTGACTCAGATTCTGCACATCACAACTATACATTAAAAACCAAAAAAAGCAACTGGTACGGTTTTTGGTTGATGGAGCTTCGCCCATCTGCACACTGTCATGCTTTTGGCCAAAAATTACACTCCTGCCCCATAAGAGAGGGCATCATTCCAGTTGAGGCTTTCTTAGCTTTATTGAAGCCAGCCATTTTGAGCCCATAACAAACTCTAATGTCGCCTTTTCATGATGCGATCAGGGTTGTTATACTAAGGTTAAAACCTGTGTCCTCACAAGAACACAAAAAGTCCAAACAGCAACACAGAGCTCAGGCCAAGGCAGTGGCTATAGCGGCGTCTGTCATCCCGCCTTCCCAGAATCAGGCCAGCATGGTAGCATTTTCCGCTTTTGTGGATCACCAATTCCCCAAAGCAAACAAATCAACAACTCAGTCCTCAAACTAGCATTTTGATCTTGGTACTCCATCATAGAGGCACTGCGCACCAATTGAACCCAAATATTCTAACCCAGCCTTAGGCGAGTTTTTGGGGACGAATTTTTGTAATCATACAACGGTGCACCACAAGAGCACAGTAACATGAAAACTTAAAAAAACTAAAAAGTCTCCAAAGAACATACCCAAAGCCTCTCTCAAAACTGATAGCTATACTCCTGGTGATTCCACTGCTTTGAGCAAATGCGCTCAAAAGAAGATGGAGTTAGAGCTTGTACAACAACGTGGAAAGACAGGGCCTGAGGGGCCCTCCCTTCACTCCTAAGGAGTGATGGGGGTCTCTTTCACAATATGGACGCTGAACTGTGCCAGACTCAAGGTCTCACTGTCCCGGGCTAAACACTGAGTTTCCTTCAACACAACTTAATTATGGACATCCTGGACATTCAGGAGACCCACTGTACACACGGTTCCTAGGATGCATGAGCAACTATGCTTATCCCTTCTCACTCCTTTTGGTTGCCGCACTGTGATGTGCTTATACACATGAACTATAGCTTTAAATTTTTATCAAAAAATATCTTTCTTGATGATCGTGTGCTACTATGTCCTTTTTGTGGGACGCCAAAGTGCACACAATAGTTAAAGTTTATGACCCGACCTGTGAGCGGGTTCACAAGGATTTCCTCTAAGCTGTGGCTTTTCTTCCCCTCCCCCAATTCTTTTGTGGTTGGCGACCTTAACTTCTGGGCCAACCCAACCACGAACTTCTGGCATTCTATGCCTACCCCCCACATGGGCACATCACACTACATCCTGAATTCAACTTGGGCTTTTTGATACCACCCCAAACATGCGCCACTGCTACTGACATGTACTATCACTATGTACACAACGGCCAATTGATGTTTATGTCCCACATATACTTCAATCTTGCCCGTTGAAATTTCTCCCCTAAATCTCAAACTTCACAACTACAAAAATATATTTTTCTTTGACCAAAGGATGGTGTCAGTGTACTCTACTCTGTTAAGCCCGATTACACAGGTGCCTAAGTGGAATAAACTTTGCCTAACCAAAAACATGTCGCCCATGCTTTTGGCCTGGATGGACACTAAAACTTTGGCACAGGTTTGCTACTACATTTTGTTAATCCCCTTCCAACCTGGTCAACCCTTAAAGCAAATAAACTCCTCCAGGAAAGCCACATTGCATTGCAGTGCTCTTAGGCTGCCTTGGCAGTCATTAAGTGCACCCTAGTAGAGGTGAACCAACTGGAAACTAATGTCACCGCTTCAGGGTATAGCCCCGCTTAAGGCTGTAAAAATGTAGAAGTTCTGCTCGTCTCAACGCGCTGGTAAGACAATACATTTATTGCATTTGTGTTCAGTATAAATCAAAAAGTATTTCAGCGGGTTAAATGTGCTTCACCTACTTTTACCACTAATTTTTGTCTCATGACAGAGCTTGGCCTGCATACAGATGTGGCGCTCAGATATTTTTTTTCAGAAACTCTGACTTGTTTGTCAGTCAAGAATCGAAACTATTAATCTGAGTTGTACAGGTCCAAACCAGTTGAACCTGCCGAAATTAATGAATTCCTCACTGGTGCTTATATATGCATCATATCCCGCCATCAAGAGATGAAGATTTAAAGAATCATGATGAACTCTGAACTGAAATTATAGTGCACTGCAAAAAAACCAAGTCCAGGTGGGGATTCCTTATGAGTTCTACCAAAATTTATTTTACTTATATTAATTCAAAATGCTTGCCATAATGAACAATTGTCTTTTAGAGACTCACCTCTTTCCTGGGGGCCAAGAGGCCTAAATGATAACGTTGTTTAAGAAGGGGGATAGCAGGACTTGGTAAACAGAGCCCTATCTTCCTAACTAATACAGATAGAAAGTTGTTTACTAAAATAATGATCAACTGCCTATAAATTATTACTTCTGAATTAATTTCCTCTGAGAAATTTGGCTTTACCCCCAGGAGGCAATATGAGACATCTTACACACCGTGGCCAATGCCTGCCAATCTCTGTTTACTGGAGCTTTTGTTTTTAGACCAACAAAAAGCTTATTATAGTTTCAACTGTATCTAACTCAGGGCATGCCTTCACAAGTTCCATCTCCCCAGTTCATCAGCTGAGTCATGTTGCCCACCGAATCTGCTACAATGGCAGTGTGTGGCCCAGAATTTCTCATTGATTCAGTTCGCCCTCAAAGGTGCTTCCATCAAGGAGACCCTTTGAGCCCACTTTTATACAACTTTAGCCTCGACCAACATCTCCAAGTGTAAATGCTTGCCTTACTGGTGTTCAGGTTTAGGGCTTAGCACCTGTTAGAATGCTGGCATTCTCTGATGACTGTGTGATTGGGGTATCTAATAACCATGATACACACGCACTGGAGGCAACTATCCTGGGATACTCCACGGTCAGTAACGCAGCCCTTAATGCCTCCAAAACTGAATTTTCTCCTAAAAATATATCAAGCCCTCTGGGCACCAGCGTCATCCAATCAGAGTGACCCAGCATCTCGGTCTCTTGTTAGCTTACCCAGGTGGCCACCCCATTTCGCCCCTCTAGCTCTCCCTTTTGTATCTAGACCCACTGTTGGTCTGATGCACCACATGGGAGTATAGATGGAGATAGGAGGGTACTCAGTTTTGGTAATGAAACATCGCATCTTAGACAACGTCACAGAGTGTATCGTAACACTGAGAGACCACCAGATTAGTCTAACAGGCCAAGTAATGCTTGCTGCTTTCTCTGCTGCTGTTAAAAGTTTAGTATGTTGCTCATGCCATAGCTTTTCCCCATCCTTCTTTGCTTCTCTGTACACAATACTCCAATGGTAGCTTTGGCTAGTCCGCCCTCCCCCTTTGTGCCTGGATGTCATGTTTGGTCTTTGCCATAGTGGCGGTATGGGCCTGCTCAACTACAAGGGCCATTCTGCCAGAATTTATGGCACCTGGATATCTACAATTACCAACTCCACACTCTCATAACAGCACTGTCATGCATGACTCACTCCAATTTTGCCATGCCCTTTGCCTCAGCAATCCAAACCACCCTCATTCTCTACTTACCTATCTGGACTCTCAACACTCTGCCATGGGCCCATATGAGAGCCCTTCCCACTTAAAAGGATTCTTCTCTTTAAGTGGAGTGCTGAACGGAGGATCAGCATCATTGGCCACACCTCACAGAGGAGCTTACCTATCCCCTTATAAAGCAAGAAGTCCGTGGGCAAGTCGTTTTACACAATTTTATATCCTTGCCCCCCACCATAATTCATGTAGATTATCTTGATAAGCTGAATGTCCCGTACTTTTTCAGGATCCAAAAAGACCTTTGGAGGTACATTCACCGCCCTCTGTTACAACCACTGATTCACGCTCGTGTATGTAGATGCCTGAAGAGGGTGTACCACACTACTGAGAGTTCTAATGCCTCTCAGTTTTCATGCGTTATGTGTGTGGTCTGTATGGGTCATTACTCTACCACTTGAAAGATTGCCCGACATCACAGGCGATCTGTTGGGATGTTTTTTCTTCATTTTACAGGAGTAAAAACAGGCAATTATTCTGTCTAAGAACATTTTTTCTTTTCCATGACCTACCCAATTCACCCTTCTCTCCGCGTCTTAGTAGTAGCAGTCACTTTTTGGATGATACACACTGTTGTCAATGATGCTCATTCTGGCACTACTCCCACCCTCTGAGAAACTGTGCGTCGCTTCCAAAATCAACTTATAGATCACTTCCAAGCCTGGTTGTTTAGCCATCTGCCATCCATCCACCAAAGGTTGGTGTCATCCTGGTTCCCTATCTGGTTCCTCTTCTCGGACCCTTTACTTCATTTATGCTCAGTATTGGCCAAAGATTTTTCTGACGTTCCCCCTCTTCCTTCCATTAATGGTCATGATGGCAACAAAAGGTAGCTTCAGCTCCTCTGGGGTTCTTCTTCTGTATCCTGGTGTTCTGTCGTTGGTGTATATTAAAAGAGTCCATTTTATGGTCGGCTTCCTTGAATTAAATTTAGAATTTAAATATAAAAATAAGTAGCATCATTTGTAGTAGTGGTGGTGCTACTACTCCCATAGATGCACTCATCTGGCATATATCCTCAAGGGACCTTTAATACTACCTTTTTAACTATCCATTGTCAAATCTAACTTATTAAAAAGGCAAGTGAAAGAAAGATCTTTGTTTTATAGGAACTTTGGGTTTTTATACTAAGGCGTCTGAAAATCCTATGCCCTCCTATTAATTAACATTGGCATCCCACTAGAAAACTTAAAATATAGCCCTAACAAAAATCTTCAACATTAACTGACGCAACATTTATTTGATTCATCCCAAGAATTCAATGCTGTCAATCTTAAAATACAAAGCCATCAATTTTTCCTTGGCCTTTTTTGCCAGTAAATCAAAATACTTAAAAGCTATTGGAATATCAGCCCAGTTCTTATGAAACCTGCCGGACTTCAAAAGAGCTCATTTAGATTAAACAAAGACTGAATCAGGAAAAAATTGAATTCTAAAAGAGTTACTTTGATTGAACAGTGAGCAGATTAGGACTAAATTAACCAAAATTAAAAAGCTGATTAAATTAAAGTAAATTATTCAGAAAGAATGACAACATGTATATATCACAAACCATTAGAATTGATCAAAAAGCATGACTTGGTTAGAAATTGCAACAACCATAAATTGGCTATTAGTAACAAGTTGGAGCCAGCATATAATGTAACAAGAACTCTGGGCGGGTTAAAGTTTTCTTCATTGATGGGTTATTGACACCTTATGTCTCAAGAGAATCATAGGAGGAATTTTTACATAAATTATGTATTGATATTGACTTGGACTTTAGAAAAACAAGCTTTAATCCCAGAGAGTATAAAGGCATTCCTTATGTTTCATCAACCAAAAGTGGGGCAGCCACACATGGGGGACCCTGGTATGATACTCAATTTGGTAAATTTTGTCATATGTCTCTAGTTGGCAGGTTTGGGCCCCTATATAGTCCTAGAAATCCTTGTTACTTGTAAATACTAGGGAACCTGAGTCCTCAGTAAGGATAAAAATTCCTCAGCGTAGTGAATGATGGCATCATACTCTTGGAAGATTTTAAACAGAAATTTTTAGCTGAATTGTCAAGAGCCACAGTTGAGGTATCCAAAGATATTTTACCAAGTTAAGAGGAAGCTCAGAATAGGCCTAATTAACTTTTAGGGACCAATGGTTATATAGTCCTTGTAATGTTTGAACTGGGAGCAATAATAATTTTTTTCATCATCTTGAAAGTGATGACATTCACTGGAGACCCAATGTTGATAAATGCAATTACAGGGATTCTATAACCTTAAACAGCAACCCAAATTACCAGGAACAAAACTGCGGTGGTAAAGAAAGGAACATGGGCAGCTAATAAGAAGTAGAATAGGCATCATTAAGGTAAACAGTGTTTAAGTAGATAGTTTTTTCTAAATATCATATGAGGCGGTGCTTTCAAGAAAAAAAGATCGAAGTAGGTATTTAAAGCATATTAGTGGAAGTATCAGCAAAAAGAGTCTCTTTCTTAATGATGACAACACTTTTTCCGCCTACTTGGTGCGTCTTCTAACTCTGGTTCACGGTGCAATTTGACCTTTCCAATAAGATAAGACTTATATGTTTTTGTCTTTTGCTTTGATAGCATGCATGTGTGGCTTCCTGGTGGGGCCTCTGATGACTAGGAATTTTGTTCACAAATCTTAAGAATTTTCATTTAAAGCCTTTTATGTCTTCTCAAATGCAAGTAAAATCTCCTTGAGCCCTATCATATGAAATTGGACATCAGGCCATGTTTTGAGGGCAGAGATATTTGTGGTGCTAGGCTCATCTGAAGAAATGCAGTTATTAGTAACCAATAGTTGCTTGCTAGTATATACATATTTAAATAAGTCAGCGGGAATTTCTTTCTTATTAAAATTGATTGCCAAATGGTTTAAAATTGTTTTGATGTGGTTTGATAACTTTTGAACTCCTTAATTAAGGAAGTCTTAACTTATGGCCTATGGTTAATAGTCACACAAATATGTGTCATAATTTTCTATGGTTTCTCTGCAGATGTAGGAACAGATATCATCAGGAATGGCCTACTAGATGTAAAGCCTCGAACTTAGCTCACAATATATTTAACTATGTAGGCAATTTTGGCCTATCTTACATTAATTTATTCAAGGTATGCCAACCAGGGGACAGACATTACCAAAACAGAAATTCCAACAAAACAAACCAAAAATATGAATCAACCACCCAAAAAGAGCAGTGAGACACACAAAAAATGAAAAAGTTATCCTACCAGGTGGCATAGCGGCGAGCCACTTATCCCACCATGGTGGAGGGGGAGGGGGGATCAAGTGGATTATCACTTTCAGCTCTGATTTCGGTTTCAGCATTGAAGAGTCAGATCAATTCTGAAAACAAGGGGGTTAGGGCATCTGTGGGATAAGGGTCATGGTTTTTTAGATATGCGTTGAGATCAACAATTTGCGCCTGGATCAAAGCCTTTATGAGTTCAGCAATTTGGTGTTTTGCTTGGATGCAGGCGTTGGGAAGCTGGGAATTTTGAAAAGTTGGTCCTTGTAATGCGTGTGGATGGAGAGAATCAGACAAACCTGCTACATGATTGACAGCAGTGATGGCAGCCTCTTTGAGCAGGTGATTTCTTCTTCTGCAACAGCAGGAAATGGAGGGGAATACAGTTTCATGAAGCCCTTCAATTAATTCATTAACAGAAGCTGCCACAGCTTCCCAAAGATGACGACTTTCAGGTGAATCCACCATGGCTTCAGCTAGCTGATGTTCGCTCAGTAAAGGGGTAGCAGTGGGTTTGGGATAAATTTTTAGGCGGAAAAGTGGCATCGAAGTTTGAATTAAGATAAGGTTTTAATTTAATTGGGGAGTCTGGTAATGGCCAATTTCATCAGATTTTTCCACTTTATCCAATAAGTATCAGGGATTTTGGTTGAGTAGGATTGATTTGGAGATATATGGCTTGGATCAGGTAGGTTTTGGTGTGGGAAATTAGTTGGATTAATTTTAAGTCCAACCCTGTGCCCAATTGATTAACATGTGTATAACTGTGCGGCTTGGGCATGAGTTGCTAATTTTTGCTTCTGATTCAACATACGCTTGGCCTTTGGGGATGGGGTAGCCAAAATCCCCATTCAAACACTGTTGGTGTGGCCTCATGGGCGAAGTTGGCAGTGTTCACGTGGTTTGAATTGTAACAACATGCTTTATTCATATGGTCCAATTTATGGCATAGGGGGCAAATTGTGTGACTTGTGTTGACGCAAGCCTAAAAGAAATGGTCAGGTGAGGATGGGATATAGGCACATGGTAATATGTGCTGAGCCATGGTTATCTGGTGGGGGGTAATGGTTCCCATTGCCTGAGGTGATTATAGGCGCTCAGCACCACTTGGGACAAGAGATTGGAAGATGGGGCTTGTGCCATAAGTGGACATCCCTGACATCAACTCCTCATATATTGAGGGGGAAGGTTGGAGGAAAGGTTTGTAAATGTCACCACAAGTGTGGTATCATTGGGAAGACGTGTTTGGGTGGTGGTAATGAGTGTGTTTTTATAAAATTAAGGGCGTTGCTGCTGCAGCGGCAGCATCCTCTTCAATGAGGGAACAATATCAAAATAGCACTTGTAAGGACAGAAGTTGATAAAACCTGCTAGAGCAAAAGTAGCCATTACCTGCTCAAAAGTTGCTTTGTCAGCATATGGGAAGAGACTTCCATATTTGACGTGGAGGCAAAAGTGGATATTGGATCGAGGTAGGGCTAGGGTATGGGGGTGGGTTGGGTGGACTCGTGCAAGGTGCAGTGCTAAGTCCCTTGGAGGGACAAAGCGACCAGTTATATTAAGCGGTTTGGATGAGCCCATCTGCACACATTTGCCTGATGGGCGGTAAATGCTAGCAGGTGGAGACCCACTGCCCAATTATCAGGGAAATGGTAGAAGAAGTTTAGACTGGCCTACCAATTGGATTGTGTGAGCACCCAAATTGCAAGCCTGAATGCCAGTGGCATTGCTACTCGTAGAACATCTATGGAGCTGCAAATTGGGTAACAATGACTTGTTAATGTAGGATGAGCGTGAAAAGAAACTTGATAATAAACCAAACAGAAACAACCCCAGACACTGCGGGTCTTGCGCAGGGGATTGTACTACTTGGTTTATTACTTCAGAATTTCTGGTGGAAGAGCTCATCACTAATGTAGAGACAAGGGGGCGGATCCTTGTTTAAAAAGTAAGATATATAAGGCCACAGAATTCCAATATCTCAATAGCGGATAGCCTTTTATAATGGGGCTAAACTCCTAGAAAATCCTTGCGCGTTGGATCCAGTTGACTATGGTGGGAATGATGGTAATCATCAGAACTGCTAAAACCCATCTGTGTATGGACTGACAAGCCACCAGGCTAGTGCCATCGGGACTTTGGCAAGAATAATTGAAGTAAGATAAAAAAATTTAGGCACTATCAGTAATTTTTTTGAAAAGGAAAATAAAGAGAATCGCCCAACAATTTCCTCAGTGTGACAAAACTGATTAAATAGTTTTTAAATTTTTTAGTAAGTCCAAGAAGGAAAGAGGCCCTCAAATTTGACATAAACTAGCAAATTTTTGTGGTAGAGGGAAGAATAATTTTACTAAAACCAACATTAATATAAATTGCAAATATGGTTTCATTTTTGTGTCAGCTCTCATCACTTTCGTTGAGCATCAACTTGCTCAATACGTTGAGGTGATGGATACCGCAGGCCTCATAAACAAAGAAAACCCACAGCTATACCTCCTCATGCCCCATGTCACTGATGCCCCTACCCCTATGTTGTCCGCCATGGTCCGCCAGCTAAAGTGGGCACCAGACAAAAGTTTCCCCAAAGCTTCCTTGCCTTCTGATATGGCTTCCTAGGCTGATAACCTAGGGAATATTAGAAATTTTTTTAAATTTGTATTAATCCCTTTGTTTGGCCCATTTGCAAATTAAGATGCATGGCGGCTCCCCCTTTTAAGTTGGGCACCACTAGTGCTAAAAGAAGGATTTTCCAGTAGGCTGGGTCACTATCAGTTTACCCACAAATGCTTGAGCTAAGGCTTAACAAGTTTTTGCTGGTTGGCATGATGGCATCTGGCCTGATGAGCAATGGGAATTCCTCAGGGCCACCACACATAGGGGTGGTCCCAATTGGTTGGAAATTGGGTTAAGGATGCTGTTGGGATTTTTGCCCATATTCCCGGCCAACTAGAAAGCCGGGGATTGGTAAGGGATAATTCCCTGATGTGAGGTAAATTGGATATCAGTTGACCCTGATTTTGGGGTAACTATGTTCAGGGGATATTAGGTTATTCGCCTGGTTGAATACATCAAATATCAATCCAGATGAATGCTTAGTATCTCGTTGGGTAGAGTTGCCAATGAAATAGAGGCATCTGATAGTTGATTAACTATCAAGTGTACAAATTGGGATCAGTCCGATTTCATCACCAACCAATTAGGAATTTAAGGAGTAAGTTGCAAGGTGAGTGATGCCGCCTGCAACTGACAAATCGATCAGTTGGTTTGCTACCTGCTTTAATGGGTAATAAGTCCCATTACATAACCAGGTCGCTTGCCAAATATGGTTGGTTCTCTTAGATCAAGAGGAAAACGTTAGGGACACGTTTTCTGAATCTTTGCATTTTAGGTCTCAAGGATGTCAAATGACGAAATCCTAGCCAGGAAGAGGAAGACCATTGCTACTGAGACGAGGGTGGGTGATTCAATGGCAAAATCTGTCATTTCATTGAGGAGGTGCCAACTGAGGGTTGGGCGCCGCATTCCCACTATAAACTCCCTATAATAACTTTTAACTAATCATACTCTGGCAGATTATAATTTAACAAATCAAAAATTATCAGATCACTTTTACAAGAGTATTAGCTTAGTAAGCTTTATCAGAATCTATTTGTTCTATTTTTCTCAAGGATATTATTGCTGTGTGCGTTAATTAGAAGAGTCTTTAAGATAAAGAGTAAAGATCTGAGCGGGGATCCAGAGAAGAAGCTGAATCAAATTGGGATTATTGCTAACTGTTTGTCAAACCAGAGAAAATGTAAACAGGAATATAAGAGTAGGTTGAGTTAGGCAGTACAAGGGAACAAACTTTTATTCAAGACATCATAAGTATTTTGAGAGGAAATACTGGCCAAGCGTTGGACCAAAATGTTTACTTCCATTCAACTATGGATTATAGTCACCATACTATTATCAAACGATTATATCAACTACTATACAACGTGGAGAATTGCACAAAATCCAAACCTGTGAAAGTAATAGATTTATAGAGGTTATTGGCCAAGGGAAATAAAAAAATCTTTAAATTTTTACAAAGTGGTGCTCACTACAGGGTTTTAGTTGAGTAGAAGAGATTAAAACATGATGACTTATGAAGATGTTTCTAATTTTGGCAGTAAGTTACTAAGGAAAGTAACACTAATGAAGAAAGAAAGTGAAGTGGATCATGTTCAATGCGTTCATCCAGCCCAGAAAAGGAGCTCTGAGTGAAGTGAATTGAGGATACTCAATACTTGGGAAAAGGACTTGCAGCCTAGATATGTAACTGTCTAGTGCTGCAAGAATACCTGTTACACCTGACATCTATCTGAAATGAAGAGGATCAGCAGGACCATCCAGGTTGAGATTGGGTCCGCTTTAAATAGTCCTTAGGAGTGAGGTGTTAGATGATACTAGATGAGACATTAATTGAAATTAAAATGTGAAGCAATCAATTAAGAGAATTGGATTACCATACCAGTGAATAGTATATTTAAAAGTATGAAGTCAAAATAAGAAACGATTGATTTAAGATAGTGGAGAGAGAAGGGAGGATACCCCAGTGGTAGAGTATGGACCCTCTACCACTGCCTCTCGAGTTCGATCCTGGTAATGGACTTTGGGTAGGGGACGATTTTGACTGTGTTGGCGTTGCGCACCAATGCCCCGAACTGAGATAGTGAATAGCAAAGGCGGTCCATGGAGTTCCTGGCCTATCATACGCCGCGCATGGAGGTTTTCTGGGTTTTATCCTCCTCTCCCATTTTCTTCACTTCCCTAATTGGTGCGGTATCATCCCCAGGTCAGCCCACCTCGAATAAAATTTAAAATTTAGAATTCAAAGAAGGTGGAGAGAATCTTTTGACTCAGTAACATTCAATCAATGATCAGAATCTGCTGGAGACAAGTTCATGTATTTAAGACAAAATTGGATGAAGCTAATGAGGCCAGATCAATCTGTGTGATTAAGGGATCATTTCCAGATTCACCAGTGGATTTATTTCCAAAGTTTTAGATGGCCACGAAGGCCAAAAATAATTTAAGGAGAAAATGATCTATACAATAATATGGAACTGTTGACTAATGAGATATGTGGGATCCACTAAAGGAGGCCACAAATAATATTTTAAAATGGAATAATTTACTTTCTATTAAAAGTATAAAATAATACTTGTTTTGGTTTTTTATGTTTTTTATTAAACAGGCAGGGCCAAACCAGAAAAGGTCCCTTTGTCAATACTAGCTTTTCCTATTTAAACTAGTTCAAATTTTGAGACCATTGATATTCAAAGCAAAAGAATGCAAAGCTCAGTCTTCCAAATTAGGGAATATAGGATTTTGGCCTATACGATCAAAGATAAAATTTTTATAGATGTAGAACTGATCCATGCGGTAATGATTTGATGAATTGTATCCAATTACCAGCAAGTAAAATCTTTTCACCTCAACGGTGGTCTGACTCAGATGGTAATGATTAGGTATTTTGGCGGTAGTTGGACTCAGATGGTAATGATTGGCTAATGTTTACCCTATCATCCTCAAGTAAAATCTTTGCACCTTGGCGGTGGTTAGACTTGGATGATAATGATTGGTTAACTTGCACCCAATCATCGATGGGTAACATCCTCTTGCCTTGTAAAGGTTCTGATCCGTGCAATATTTTACTCCTCATATTTAACTGAGGAGTTGGAGTATTTCTATTATTAGTATTTACCATTTTAAGCCAATTTTTGTGATAAATCGTATTATTCCAGTTGTTAGGATTCCACCAAGAATCCATTAGTGTTTTTCACTGTGGGTACTCATATTGCTGATATCCACAATATTATTTAAAATTTGGACAGGTGAAGGCCCAATCATATGAGCAGAATTGAGAACACTAATACCTCCAACATTCTTTTCCTTAGATCAGAAAGGAGAATGTCTGACATTGCCCCCCTCAAGAATGTTGGTAGGGGTGTTGCAGTTATGGTAGAATGGTTCCTTTTTGTCCACTTGAGAGGTAGGAAGGGAAATGTGGAGCTTATTGGCAACTGGCCTTTTTCTTGTCACAGTTTTCGTGGGGTTAGTGTACATGCAGGAGGACTCCTTCTTGCTGGGTCCATTATTGGCTAGAACTAAGGGAAATTCATAATTGAGCATTAATAAGATCCCTTGCTTCATATTGATAATGCTGTCATATTTGATCATGAACTGCATGCCTATAAGCATATCATAATCGTTGTTGTCTAGAGCCACTGCAGGGGCCAATGGGATGAGCTTCCCAATACAAATGGGAAGCAATGAGTACACACCAAGTGCATGGGTGTTATTTGGACCAGCGGTTCCATAGTCTTTGTTATGCTCCAAGTCAGATGCAAGCTTGATCTTTTTTTCAACTTTGAGGAGATTACGTTCACTGGGGAGCCTGTATCTAAGATGGCCATCACTCAAACTTTTTGGATAACCACTTCGATCTTTGTAAGTATCCCCCAAAAGTGGGCAATAGTGCTAAGACCTCCCTAAGATGAAGATTGGAGGTTAATTGGCATGCGGTCTTGGGGTAATTTTTTTGGATGGTTTTCATGGTGTGGCCATGTTGGATAGGGCGGATAAGATGTGACACCACCTCATCTGTATCACTAGCAGTGTCAATGACAATTGGCTCCCCTAAGACTTGGTAGAGATACATCTCTTCAGGTATAGTGGCCTCATCAACTCCTCCAGCATTCAAGTGATCGGGAACTTCCACTTCAGCAGGGGCTCCTACAACATAATAGCTAACCTCATCTGTACCTCCCCAGAAGCATCCCCTGGGGTGTTTGTAACGCGAGGTGGTGGCATAAGTTGTTTAAGTGAGTTAGGCACATGAAGTTTGTCAGCAGTAGGTGTGCCTTTCCCTACACTGACATTTCTTTTTTCTGCTCCTGTTCCTCAGCATCAGCTTTCTTTTTCGTGCACGTTGCCTACATGTGGCCAAACTTATCGCAGTATTTGCACTGAGGGCATTCAGGACGGTTTGCTTTGGGGTTTTGTTTTAGGGCAATTTTCTGAAGGGGCTCCCTCTTGTCTTCAATAGCTAAGGCTTGAGACCTAGGCTTTTGATCATTTATGGTTAAAACATGAGGGTGAGATACTGCTCTACATGGAACTCTGGGCTTATGGAAATTGGTGACAACTATTAACGCTTCCTTGATGTCTTGAACAGTCTGGAAATAGCGTTTGACGGAGGTGATGTGCATGGCGAGCGATGGGTAAGTAGCCACTCCAGTCAAAACGGTGGCTATAGCATCATCCAGAGTCAACATCTTTAAGGTTAGCAACATCTGGGCTTTCATATAAAATTGTTCCGCAAAAGTGGCCACTGACTCTACCTTTTGGATACTTATGCACATAAAGGCTTGCTTTTCCATACTTGAAGTTTGTCTTGAGCCAAACTTATTTATGAGAGCCTCTTTAACTTCAGACCAGGTGCTAAGAGCATCCATATGTGGAACCATCACCTCTTGTGCCATGCGACCCAAACAGAAAAGGATAAGTTTGGCCTTCTAACGATCAGTCGCTCCTTCCATAGCTGCTTCATAAACATATAAAAATGAAGCAATGCTACCCTTGCCGGGGATAAACTTGTCTTTTAATGTTGGTTTAAATGAATGATAGTCATTCCCAGAAAGGGTATGAATATCTGGAGCTTCTGCTTCTGAGGTTTCAGAGCGGTAGCTGTACTGATCAAAGGCCCATGAAAGACAATCGAACTGGTCATGCATGGCTTCAAGCTGGGTTTCCATGTTAGAGAGGGCTTCTAGGGGCTCAGATTCACATAGTCTCAATCATGCTTCAATTCCTGATTTTTGAGTTTCAAGATCTTCTACTCGGTTCTCCATGGCAGAGACTTGAAAATGGAGTTGTGATACCATTAAGCTTAAGCTTAATTGAGCAGTTTCCATGGCTTTCACGTGGTTCTTCAGCTCTTCTTTCATTTGGTTACACCCTTCATTGTCATGAAAGTGAGAACTTGGGCCTTGTACTCCATCCTTTATCTGTTCATACTTCTGCTCAACCTTTATTAGTCGACTATATACTTCCTTCAACATCCCAGGGGCTTTCCAGAGAAGCTTACATCCTTGTTGCTTCAATTTCACATTCAGTCAGGCGACATGCCAAATATTTGGTATTTCCCAATAAAGCTTTGATAGCTAGCTCCTTTTCTAGCTGAACAACCTTGGCCGCGAGGGTGGTGGTGGTGCTAGATGGTTCAAGCGACAGATGACATTCAAGCTCATCCACACGTGAGAAGGCTTGAATTAACTTCCGCTCCACTACAGCCACACGCTGTTCATATTTCTCTTGGAGGACGGAGTCAGGCGCTGACAAGTCATGATGTGGTTGCTCGATTTGCTTTTCAGATTCTTTAGCAAACTCCTCCAATATTGAGCGTGTGTTAGCAGAGGAGGCATTCAGTTCATCCCTAAAGATCTTCATGGTCTCCTCAACATACTTTATAATCCCAGTGTCCATGGTAGCAGATTGATCATGTAGCTGAATGATGAAGTTTCGATTGGCTTCCACTCCAGATCTAACTGCTCCAAGATGTTCAGAGGTCAGTTGATACAACTTGTCATAGGCTAAATTCAGAGCTGCATGGGTATCTTGGTGTTGATGAAGCTCTTCATGATGGCTGGCTAAAAGATGCATCATATGGACCAAGGCAGGGTGAGCAAACTTGCGTACATAGGTGGTCAAACTTGTAAGCTGACCATAGGTTTCTGGGAGGACACTAGTCTCATAGAGAAACAAGTGGCGTTCCTCTACCAACGGCGCTCACTCACAAGATGCAATGTTGCCAGGATTAAGGGTGCCATGAGTAAGATCTCTCACAGCTTCAGTGGCTGGCCAAGTGATGCGATGTGACTCAGGTATTAATATAGGCTCAAATTCTTGTTCTTCAAATATTAGAGCAGTAGGACTATCCATGCGATCATCTTCAGTTTCTTCCCCCATATCACACCCAACAGGTGACACTTTCCATTTTTTTATTAGTAATTATTGAAGTATTCAGGGGACTTGACCCCCGCGTTGGGCTCTAATTTGTGGGATCCGCTAAAGGAGGCCACAAATAATATTTTAAAATGGAATATTTTACTTTCTATTAAAAGTATAGAATAATACTTGTTTTGGTTTTTTATGTTTTTTATTAAACAGGCAGGGCCAAACCAGAAAAGTTCCCTTTGCCAATACTAGCTTTTCCTATTTAAACTAGTTCAAATTTTGAGACCATCGATATTCAAAGCAAAAGAATGCAAAGCTCAGTCTTCCAAATTAGGGAATATAGGATTTTGGCCTATACGATCAAAGATAAAATTTTTATAGATGTAGAACTGATCCATGCGGTAATGATTTGATGAATTGTATCCAATTACCAGCAAGTAAAATCTTTTCACCTCAGCGTTGGTCTGACTTGGATGGTAATGATTGGGTATTTTGGTGGTAGTCAGACTCAGATGGTAATGATTGGCTAATGTTTACCCTATCATCCTCAAGTAAAATCTTTGCACCTCAGTGGTGGTTAGACTCAGACAATAATGATTGGATAACTCATGCCCAATCATCAACGGGTAACATCCTTTTGCCTTGCAAATGTTCCGATCTGTGCAATATTATACTCCTCATATTTGACCAAGGAGTTGGAGTATTTCTATTATTAGTATTTACCGTTTTAAGCCAATTTTTGTGATAAGTTGTATTATTCCGGTTGTTAGGATTCCACCAAGAATCCATTAGGGTTTTTTCACTGTGGGTACTCATATCGCTGATATCCACAGTATTATTTAAAATTTGGACAGGTGAAGGCCCAATCATATGAGCAGAATTGAGAACACTAATACCTCCAACATTCTTTTTCTTAGATCGGAAAGGAGAATGTCTGACAAGATACAAAAATTCAAGCATAAGTTGCCTAAATATAAGATGAAATTAGAACCTGTTGGATGGATACCCAGTCAGTATTGATGGCCTAATGAATGAAAATATTTAAGAGTATTACCATAGTTGGTAAGAATAGCCTATACGTGAAGAAACAGTGCTGCTGGTCATTAGTGAAGAAGGTCAATAAAAACAAAATTGGAAGTAATAAACCTTAGAGAAAATAATTACAATGTTCCCAGAGGACCTCTGAACCATTAGATGGTTATGTCCAGAGAATTTGGTCAAGTCCTAAAAGGGGACTACTGAACCAATTATATGGTTAAAACTTAAGAGGATAAAATTTTGAAACATGATAACTGTTAGGTCAGAGTATACCTAAGACCAGTTTGGATGAAGGGAAAAGAAGGACCTTTAAACCTTTTAGTAGGTTAAAAGTCCCATTGCAAAAGAACAATATAAAAAAATATGTAAAATAAAAATTTAATTTTATTGGTCAATTATTTTTGGACCTAGGAAGTGATGAAAAATCCTGACGGCCAAACTGATATAAATCCAACGATTTTGGGATCATCAATGAGATGGGATTACCAGCCAGGGTAACTAAGATTATCAAATTATTGGTTGATTGAGAGCAACTCGCTGATCTGACAGAAGGACAGCAAGAAAAGTGCTAAAATCATTTTAAAATGTTGGGAATTATTTGCCCAGGACAACCATGATTTGGAATTCACGAGAGATGTGATCCACAATGTCAATACTGGGGAAAATTTGCCAATCAGGATGAAACTGATTCGATGGTCAAAGGCAGCCAAAGCAGTAGTGGAAGAAGTAATCAGCAAACTAATGAAGAATTGGCTTCTAGTTCCTTTATTAAGTCCCTAGGGGAGTCCAACTCTTATCATGAAGAAAAGGGATGGCTCTATTCAGGTGGTGATCAATTACCAGAAGCCAAATAAGATTACAAAAAAGTCATTTGTATCCCCTACCAAGAATTGACAATGCACTAGATCGATTGGGAGAAGCAAAGTATTTCTATGCAATGGATCAGATATCATATATTGGCAAATTGATTTACCAAGAGAAGAACAAGAAAAATGCATGATTATAACCGTGCAGGCGCTATACATCTGACAGAAATGCCCTAGGGTCTATGCAATGCACCAGCGACTTTCCAGAGGGCCATGGACGCTATATTAAATGAATTGAAGTTGTTATGCGTCCTGGTATACTTTGACAATATCAATGTGTTCAGTAGGAAATTTACTGACCATTTAAACCACTTGGAGGAAGTGTTCAAGAGACTTTCTGCGGCCAACCTGAAGATTAAGCTGAGGAAGCGTCACTTCTTAAAGAAAAAGTTGTAATATCTGGAATTCATGATCAACTCTAGTGGACTGAAGCTGAAAATCTCAGAAGATCGAAGCCATAGAATGAATGGCTGTCTAAAGAGTGCCCAAGGTATCCAAGTGTTCCTTAGAATGGTCAGATCTATAGAAGATTTATTTGGGATTTTGCCAGAATCTCCGATCCCTTATCCCATCTGTTGAAGGATCCAAAGAAAGGATTCATATGGAATGAAGTAGCACAGAAATCCTCAATGAGTTACGCCAGTACCTGATAGTTTTCCAATTTTGAAATATCCAAATTTCGATTGAGATTTTTTTTACAAACTGATACTTCATTGATGGCGATCAGCACCATATTGAGAAAAGTTGATAAACTTGGGGAGGAACATCTGGTAACATATGTGGGCTGGACACTCTCAGCTGCTGAGAGAAACTACATTATAACTGAGCGTGAATGCCTTGTGGTCATTTACGCCTGTAAACAGTTTAGGGTGTACATTCACAGAAGTCATTTCAAAGTGGTGACAGACCACTCCTCGTTGTGTTAGCTTCACAATTTAGAGAACCATAAGGACAACTGGCCCAATGGGCATGAAGTTACAGGCTTATGATTATGAGATTGTCCACTGAGAGGGGCTTCTCATAAGAATGTGGATGGCTTATTGCGGTTACCAATGGTCCATATGGTATACCAGCAGGCGGATGAGTTATTCCAGAGAATGGTCAATGGAGAAATTGGTAATGTGCCCCAAGAAATCCAAGGTACACTTCAAAAAGTGATGAAAAACACCAAGACCATGGATGGACAAGTTTTTAAGACGATTAATAGGAAGCAGTTACTATTCCTAAAGCCGTTAGAAAGAGCAGCTATCATTTAAGCCACTCATAAGGTTGTCAGCATAGAGGCCTGAGAAAAATGAACAACTGTATCTACCAGTACTACACTGGGAGTCAATCAACTATGATTTCGCGACAATCTAGCTTGTTGTGTGAAGTGCCAGTTGCACAAGCCACATAGGAATATGACTGAATACCAAATGGTCCACCCTGGATTTGCTAAGCATATGATGTCCATTGATGTAATAGGACTGCTGACGATGAGCACAGGGTGAGTCAAGATTATAATAGTTGGGATTAATCATCTGACGAGATGGGCGAGATGAAGGCCATGACAAAAGTAGATGCTATCAGTACTGCGAAGTTCATCCTGGATCAAGTATATAATGACATGGATGCCTTCAGGTCCTACTGAGTGACAATGGGACAAACTTCAGGTCTCATGTGATCCCACAGTTAAATGAGATAATGGGGATCTGAGGAGTTGTGTCAGCATCATACTGGCTAAAGATGATCGGACTGGTGGAATGAGTTAATGGAATGCTGGTCACAATGCTGAGGAAGCTGGTTGTAAGAGGAACTTCCACATGGGAAACGTACCTGAGTTTGTGACATTCACCTAAAATATTTTTCATCATATGGTGACAGGAAAAATGCCATTTGAATTGCTATACTGGAGGAAGGGCCAGTTGCCACCAATTTTATATTCGGTGGTGGAACCAACATCAGTGATGAGTGCCAAGCAGTACCTGAACTGATTGATGAATATCCTGATCAAAATGCAATCTTAAGCATTCAATACTACTTTGAAGAAAAGGATACGAGTGAAAATGATGGACAATAAGAACTGACTGCCCTAATCATAATACCAAATAAGCGATAGAGTTGCCTATTGCAATACGCATGATTTCAGGAGAAGAAATAAAAGAGATGGGTTATGGTTGGGTTTGTTTGAGATTATTTTCAAGATGGCAATGGACGCCTACTCCATCAAGAACCTCTTGGATGGAAGGGTAGTAAATCAAGTCCACGCTAAGTATTTAAAGTGATGGATTGAGGAAAACATAATAAAAAATAGTTCCCAAGGGACTGCTGAACCATTAAGTTGGTTATGTCCTAATGATTTGGTTAAGTCTGAAAAAAGGACCTCTGAACTAATCTAGATGTTTAAGTCTTAAAAGTAGGAAATCTGAATCAAAGCAAGCTGGTAGGTCTAAGTATACCTAGGATCCAGTTTGGGGGAATAAAATAAAAAGATGGTCCGCTGAACTAAAACAATGTCAAGTCCCAGGAAAAAAAGAAGAAAAAATAGAAATTTTTATAAAAATATTGGAAAAAGTAAGAGATTAAAAACTGCATAGAAAAAACCGATAAATTTTTATAGTTCTTTTATTGATTATCTTTGTTCAGGGGTGATTTCACCTATGTCACCTCTTGGAGTAGGGAGGATGGATTACAGTAGGAGTGAATAACCCATCGAATCAATGTGAGATCAGATGCTAGCGAGGGCTAGGCCTACTCAGAGCCAATTTTGTTGAGTAAAGGGTGATACTATGAGAACGTGACTAGGGGAAGGGAAATTGAGATGTCAGAAAAAGCCAAATGCAATATTACAGAGTGGGGAGGGAAGCAACAGTACAAGAAGAGGCAGTTGGCACATAACCCTGAGTAATCTTAATATAGCACTGGATCCAGAAAATTGGCCATGAGCGCTTGCTGACAGGCTTCATCAAGAATACCAGACATGGGCTGGCAACGAACAAGGGATAGAAGATGGGGGTTGTAAAATCATGCCCCCTATTAGATCCATCATCAAAAGATACCAATGGGACATGCCAGAAATGAGATAGTCGTGCAAGGAGTGAATGGCATACTGCAAGCAATGACTACACGTTCTCAGAAGCTGAAGCGGAAAGAGCGATGGAAACTGGGAGAGGCTGGAAGCTTTGTGGCCCAACTTCAAAAACTTGGCCAGCAAAGCAAAGAGCATAACATGCAATATCCCGATTAGGATGTTTTAAATATTTGAAGAATTCAGACCTATGGACAAAACCTCAGTGACTTGGGCCTTAATTCTTCATAGGGGAGTTTGAAATGTATGCTGTTGCTGACGTGAATTCAGTGGCCAAGAAAGCTGGCTTATAATATTGACTGAGTTAAAAGAGGAACACCAGAAGCAAGTCTGATCCAGTGAGGAATGAATGATCAAGAGTGAAGGGCATTACTTCAGGAGGTTTGATGATGATAGGAATATCTGCAAAAGGAGCCAAATCCAAAAGAGTCTCAAGTCTAACTCTGGAATTGATGACAGAGGTTGATTGGCCATTAGTTGTTTGAGACGATCACTAACCTGATTTCAGCAGAGTTGGTTACCATTTCCAGTAATTCCACAGAAGGACTAGCCACTGGTATTTGAATAGGAGTATGAGTCCTGGAAGGACCATAGAAAAGGTTCCGTCATGCAGACTGAATCATCTGATGAAAGAGCCAAAGATCTTGATTAGATAAACTATTGAGCAGCTGTTGGTACCATGACTCGGAATTTGACATATGAGCTGGATGAGAGGGGAATGTTGGACTTATATATTAGTCAACATTATGCACTCTGAAATAAATTAAGCTCCAAATTTGGAGAAAGTAATCTCTCAAAATTAATGGGATAAGCTCTCCAGAGAGTAATTAAGAATGATATGAGCCAAGAGGTTATGATAAGAAAATAACAAGGGCGAATATAAATGAGCATCACTTAATTGGGCCACAAAGCTAACATCAACGGCAAGAGTCTCCTGTCAAGGATGAGGAGATAATCAGGAAATTGAGGATGCTGAACCAAGAATACTGAATATGACAGCGGATCATATGCCCTGATGGGGGAAAACTGAATTCCAGGATTAATATCATCATGAGTAAATCGATCAGCCTGGCATGACAGTAGTCATGGGAACCACGCTCTGAGTAGGCGGTATTGAGGAAGAAGAGGAAGAGAGCTGCATGCCAAAGGTCATCCTGAGCAGCATTGAGTATTGACAATCATAATCCTCTTGAGCAAAAGAAGTATCTGACCAAGTGTATGAAGCAGTGTTCTCCTGCCCTAGCCTTTTCTTTCTGGAATCTAGGCAAGAGGGGGATGTGTAGGAATTTTTGCCCATATTCCCAGTGGCTAGATTACCAGGGATCGCTAAGGGACTTTCCTAATATGAGGTTAATTTGATATCAGTTGACCCTGATTTTGGGGTAACTATGTTTAGGGATTTTTAGGTTATTCACCTTGTCAGATCCGTTGGGATTAATCTGGATGAATGCTAAAGATCTCGTTGTGCAGAGTGTTGATGAAATAGGCATCTGATAGTTGATTAACTATCAGGTGTACCAATTATGTTCAGTCAGGTTTCATCACCGACCAATTTGGAATCTAAGGTGTAAGTTGTGAGGCGAGTGATGCCACCTACAACTAGCAAATCAATCAATTGGTTTGCGACCTGCAATAATGGGTAGTAAATCCCATTACATAAGCAGGTCGCTTGCCAAATATGGTTGGTTCTCTTAGATTAAGAGTAAAACTTTAGGGACAAATTTCTGACTCTTCCATTTTAGGTCTTGAGGATGTCCAAAAATAGAACCCTAGCCAGGATGGGGAAGATTATTGCTGCTGAGATCAGGATGGGTGATTCAATGGAAATTGCTGCCATTTCATTGAGGAAATGCCAAATGAGGGTTGGGCGCCGCATTCCCACTATAAACTCCCTATAATTCACTAATAACTAATCATAATCTGGCAGATTATAATTTACCAAATCACAAATTATCAGATCACTTTTACAAGAGTATTAGCTTAGCAAGCTTTATCAGAATCCATTTGTTCTATTTTTCTCAAGGATATTATTGTTGTGTGCGTTAATTAGAAGACTCTTTAAGCTAAAGAGTAAGGATCTGAGTGGGTATCCAGAGAAGAAGCTAAATTAAATTGGGATTGCTGCTAGGTGTTTGTCAAACTAGAGAAAATTTAAACAGGAATCTAAGAGTAGATTGGGATAGGCAGTACAAGGGAACAAACTTTTATTTAAGACATCATAAGTATTTTGAGGAGATACTGGCTGAGCGTTGAACCAAAATTTAATACTTCTATTCAACTACGGATAATAGTCACCATACTATTATTAAACAATCATTCTAGCTACTATACAACGTGGAGAATTGCAAAAAACCCAAAACTGTGCAAGTAATATTTTATAGGGGTATTTCTAAGAATAATCAGAAAACCTATAATTTTTTATAGATGCCCAATCCACCATTGCCCAGTCACTGGGGCATTTGTTTAACCAAATGAGTTACATCAGGAACAAGTCCCAAAACATTGGATAGTTGTTTCAAATTATCGTGTGATAGTCACCAAAGTACCATCTGCTCATCAGAACTTTATCCCTTTCAATTTTGAGGGGTGTCTGGCATCATCAATCATACTGCTAGCTAACTCAAAACCAGCAGCAATTCTGGATGATAATTATTTACTTGTCCCTTCTCAACTATTAGTATTATGATTCTTGGGTTTTATTCCTATTGGTTTTGGACCTTTCGTATTCAATTCAGTAATTTCAGTGCAAATTTCCTCAAAACAGCGGATAAGTTCAGCAGAGGTAAGCATGGATACCAGGGGAGGAATCTTTAGAGGGAGCGCTGTTACTCAGCGCTTGTCTACCACATGGGCAAGGTCACCCTTGGTGATGAGGTGAAAACCTCCCTCTTTAGACCCTTCTTATTCAGATATGGGAAATAGCCTGGTACATGCAAAGAGGACATTCTTCTAGACTTACATTACCTTTTCCTTTTTCCAAAGGAGGGGCGCCACCACTGGGAAACTGCGTGAGGGCTACAATTTTGTGAGCCTTGGGCAACTTGATTGCCATTAAAATCACAACTTATTTTTTGGGGGAGGGGGAGTGTCAGGATGGAACTCATGAAACGCCTCGGCCAGTTCCATGCAGTTAGCACAATCATGGGCCTTAAACTAACCGTTATCATAAGCTGGTTAGCCCTTCCAAGCGACTAGATACTGAACTGACCTCTAGATTTGTGGGACGCTAAGATATCTTCCACCTTAGCCTCCTCCGCATCCTTGATTACAATTGGCCCTGGGTCCCCATAAACAGTCCCCAAAATGGGGACAACTGAGAAACGTGGAAGATGGGGTGCTGTTTCCAGTAAGCTGGCAGCTTTAACCTGAAAGCACCATTGCCCAAGGCTTCCTCCACTAAGTGGGGACCCAAACACTTCTTGCGAACCTCCAGTAAGATACCTGCTTCCTCAAATGGCGCATATCGAGCATAATGTATGAATCCACTGCTATGTCATGGCCAGGAAGCCGTTTTCAATCCGCAAACCACTTGTAATAATTTATAGCTTTAGTAAGATGCTCCTGAACTAAAGATTTAGTAGACCAAATGTGCTCAGCATGATCTGGGGTAGCTGGGACCTCAAGAATGCAAGCAGGGACTGACCAAAAATGAGGGATTATTTTCCAACTTTGCTTCATAGGGAGAAAACCTCAAAAA